>JAEQBA010003904.1:0-19015 GCA_019434445.1 Phalangium opilio
TTCCCCAAGAATTGGTTTGATCTAATTAGCCTTATTCCTGATCAGCGCCACCTTACCCACCCTAGCGGCGACTTGAGAACTACTGTAAGCGGCAAGCCATCAGATGTCGCTAAAATCTGGTGACGTCATTTTTGTTAAGAGTCACGAGTGCCCGTCAGTGACGTCACCAGATTTTAGCGACATCTGATTGGCTTGCCGCTTACAGTAGTTCTCAAAGTCACCGCTATGGGTAGGTGGCGCTGATCAGGAATAAGGCTAATTGTACGATAAGTAAAACGAAACGATTAAAATGTTCATCTCACCGTTAAGTTGAAGGTTACTCATATCTGGTGGTGGAGGAATTTCCGGAGGTTCTTCCGGTGCGACAGTCACGGCATAACGGACTTGACCAACGCTAATTAACTACGAAAGGAAATAATTATAATTGACTTAATTAATTACCTTTCATCTTGATTGACGTAAGCAAAAATAAGACATTGAAAACGTACCGCTTTATTACTCTCTCTCCAACGCGAAATTGCAACCTGATCAGAGATATTCATGGTGACACCTTTCGCGTCTTGCAACATAGGTTTGACGCCTGCGTAATTTGATATCAATTAATATCAAAGTTCGTATCCGCGATTGCGGTAAGGTCAGAGTTCAACTGAAAGGGAATTAAGTAAACGAGAAAGAACATACTGGATTGTAATTGATCGGAAGCCATATTAACTCTCTCGATAAAATGAGGGTCTTCCGAGTTTTCAGACTCTTGTTTGGCAACCATCAAAACTCGATTGGCCAATCTAGCGATGGTTGAGGTATTGTCAACCATGTTTTGAGGGTTTTTCAAGGTTATCGCGTTCTCGCAATGCCCAGTGTGCTTCACGATATTATCCTCTGTTGTAATAAATTAATATTAAAGTTTAAGGGCCCATGACGGACGATTAAACGTCTTACCGGAGGATTTGATGAAATTGGGAGTGTCTATGGCTTCATCAACCAAGAATCTCATCTTTGGAGACTCTCGGTGTATTGTTTTCATCAAATTCTCAAAGTGTTCGTCGGCAGCCTTGTTTTCGGGATAATCTAGTCTAATTCTTCCCGCGTTTCTCAATTGCGGAGTCAGACTTTCAACTTGATTGGCCGACGCCAATAAAGCTTCGGCTAATTTTTTATTGGCAGTGCCACCTTTCGCGACGTTTCTAGCGGTTGAAGCCACTCTTTGAGAGAATCTCATCAAATTCTGAGCTTTTTCTTGGAAACTACTTTCCCTATTTGGCACACCTGTAAATAGTACCCTAGGTTTACCCACGACGCGTCCTCTACTTAAAGCTCAAAGACCATTACCTTCGGGAGCGTAAACAGCGTCGGTAAATTGCTTGAGTGGAGTGGTAATATCTATAAAATCCTCGACGACGCGATTGACCAGGGCTCGTTGTATTTTGGTCTTGAGTTGATACAACTTTCCGGATATTTTCCTGGCAATTTCCACCGCTTGAGGACTGCTACCCAAACCCCGACGACTCAAATCCACCAACTGTCTCGAATGACCTTCAATTTCGTTGCACAGGATTTGAATCTCGGATTTTTGTTGAGGCGGACTTCCCTCGGCCAATCGACGACTCTCTTCGACAATTTGTTGAATGGCTTGTTGACCGAGTCCTTTATCATCCATGTTGGGATTGGCCAACCAGTGTTGAGCTTGTTCCAAACGTCCACCCAAAGTGTGGGCCAGTTGTTGAATTCCACTTCTTTCAATGTTGGTGATGGCTTCGTCAATCAGTTTCAGGAGATCGCGTAACTTTGAATCAATCCCTCGGGACAGGGACCATTCTTGGCTAGTGCCTCCTTTCCCTTCTTGACGCAATTCGCACAAGGCATTGGTTAAGGCAGTCACTTCCCCGCAATTTTTGCGAATCAGGTCTCTATCTCTCGGTAAGGCTCTTTCGGCTACTCTATTAGCGTAATCCAAAATTTGTCTTATAGACTTTTCCCCAATGCCTCCAACAACGGCAGTTGGATCTTCCAACCAGTCGTGAGCGGCTTGTTGTTTGCTTCTTATAGCGTTCTAGGTACGAGTGTCACTTAGCTTTCTACATCGGCCAATTCCCCTAAACATATTCCTAATCGGGACCTACCTGAGCCCTTTTCATCACGGTGATATTATCGGCGTCCCATTCATCCTCGTCGTAGGTGGTGAGCTGAAGGACTCGAATAATCTCGTGAATTTCGTCAGTCATTCTTTGAGCTAAATAATTTCGGTTTTCGGCGGCTTCCTTGCCACCGTGACCAATAAGTTGAACGAAGATTTTCATGCTGCAAATTAGGACGGGGGCCAAAGCCTTGACCGATTCCAAACACCTAACCAATATTTCTCTATGAACTTGATGCGTCAATTCTTTTTCTCTGGCATCAACGTCACGAGACACTTTGGTAAGGCATGGACTAAGATCCTAATGGGTTATAATCAACCGTCAAACTCGGGTTCTCTCGAACGAATAAGGGCGGGTGGGAAACCTCGGAATTAACGGACCTTAACAAATTGCACCAAGTCTTCCATGGACTCGACAACTTCGGCGACGGCTAAGTAATCCAAGACTTTTTTACATTCCCTGATAATTTTTCTTACTTCCGATTCGTCAAAACATAGCAAAAGAGCGGAAGTTCCTTGTAAAATTCCCCTAGCACCTTCGATGAGTTTTTTACGAGCGGGTTGCGAATAAGGGTCACTCTTCAAGAGATTGGAAGCTTCCTCCAATAATTTGGAGGCTTTTTCCACTCTTTGAAGAGCGGCGGGCATATCTTGACGAAGAATGGGATCTTCGCTACTGTTAATGGTTTCCCTGCCAACTTTAATGAGATTCGTGACAGCGGTGCTGACCGCTTGCACTGGTCGAGAGAGATCGGGCATGGCATTGCCATCTTCAGCTTCTTCGTGTAAAATGACCAGACGGGAAACCTACACCGTGTCAATTTTTACCACCAATCAAATTTTATTGCGGTGACCATTTTATTTATTTTTTAAAATATCTCGACGCTGAAATTTTTTTGCTTCACGAATGCTATTTCATACGATTCAAAAAACTAAGTACGCCACATCAGGGTTCGGACGAATTTTTTATATTGAAAATCCCCGACTTTTCCAGCTTATCCCTGACCATTTTAAGACATTTATCAGAGTCCACTTCATAATTACACCTGGGCTCTGCATATTTAGCATTGCTCGGAGCAATCATGGTTTGATATACCAAACGAAATCCCTAAGGTTTTAGGGCAAAACTTTAAATCCCTGACATATCCCGGTTTTCCAGGTTCTGTACGAACCCTGCGCATTTGTAGAGGAAAAGGGGGGGAGTAAAACCGTATAGTATCGTTCATGTATCCAAAGAAGGGCAAGTTTTTGTCAGTTATAAAATTGGAAACAAGTGTTTCATTTCTCAAGGCGAATCTTGAATGAGACGCCACCACAACATATAAAGGCAAAGAAACTGAGCAAAAAAGTTGAGGGTGAGTAAAAACCGATTCCTTTACTAGACAATCTAAATTTAGACACACCAGCAGCGGGGTTTGGGAGGTGCCAAAATGTCTGTAGATGTATTTTACACGATCCCAAGACCGTTTTCCTCTACTAACCCCAACCCTTCAAAACGCTATTGTACATTAATTAATTAATTAATTAAATTAATTAAAGTAGTCTTCGTGGCTGAACAAATTAATGGGGGCATTACGCGGAATCTTTATCATAACATAATGTAATCGCAATGTAATCAAAAAACCCACTTTACAGAAAGTGTCAAACATCTTATCAGTAAGTTGACTAATGTAGATATCGACACACGTATTTAGATAAGCAAATTATTTCAAACCCCCTCGCCGATATTATACATAAATTAAAAGTTCAATAATTAAGTTTAAAGAGAAAGAAATTAGTCAAAAATCTTCCTACCTGTTGGGCCACAGGCTCCAAAATGCTTTCAATCGTTTTGGTGTGAAACACGGGCATTTTGCACTTTTATGTTATATAATTAAAACAATAAACGTAACGGCTAATTAACGCGCGAATTAAGAAGCCGGGCTTCTCGAATAAGGTTACCGATGCAGGAGCTGCCAAAGTTCAAAGGGTCAGCAGCACACCATACCGTTTTTTTTACCTATATTTTTGCCGGAAAAACTACGAAGCTAAATTTCTAGGTTACTCTAAAGTGCGCGACATGACTTTAATGTGTCAAAAACTCTTCGCCTCCGTGCACTAAAATCCAGATTATCTTACAACATTGCGACGTAAGCCTACGCCCAACAAGAATGCATTGATAACCAGCGCCAGGGACAACCGAACCCGGCGGAATGGGAAGCAGAGGAGAAACGAAGGAGGAGCTTTTCCAGTTCCGGCCATGGAGGATGTACAATAAATATACTGGAGGGATAACTAATCCCAATTCCCTATAATATTATATACCAATACACTCCGACGTACAAAGTATACACCCTTTATTTCCGGCGGAGGCGATAAAGGGGGGATGCAAAGAGAGAGGATGCTAAAATATGACGTTTTAGGTCAATTTACGTCATCAAACCGGAGGAGAAATAGACGAAAAATTCGGGAGGGAAGATATTTTTCTTAGAAGAAAAACTGACTCTCTAACTTCCTAGCGCTTTTCTCTATTAGATTCATCTTACCAGGAATTTTTTATTCGTAAAAAGAGTTAAAAAAACCCACAAATTAAAATAAGCTTATCAACTATTGTGTAAAAATTTCATAACACCACCCACGGGTTTGCGATGGTATGGTTGTGTGGTGGTGCAAAAATTCTCCCCTCTGATTCGATAGTTCTCATTACGTAGAGCCGAGTCTCGACTTTACCTTACAAGGAAAGCGAAAACGTCTCCTTATAACCGAGCGAAAAAAAAAGAAAAAAAAACGCGCTAAGACGTATAATTACGTCTGCCGTTTAGTTCTACAATTTTTCTTCTATTTAATAATCAATTAATAAACCGGTTTTAAAACAAGGTTATTATTGTAGAAATAAGCGTAAATAATGACCCTAGATACATATCAATGTAAATAATTATTAATTTATTTGAAATTTATCACGCCATATAAGACTCTTTCCGGTATAGGAGCAGAGTTTCGCGATAAAAATGTTTATGTCATAATTTATAATAAATGAAAGAATACTAAGCCTAATCTAAAACCCTTACGCTTTTTTGATTAAATTAGTATATACATTTTAAGAACTCTTAAAAGAACGTATTCCTGGGTACTAATAGGCCTAATATATACATTTTAAGAACTTTTAAAAGAACGTATTCCTGGGTACTATGGTACTATAATATTTGGGGTCGTGAATGAAGCCCTGTTTTATGTATAAACAGAAGTAAATGAACCGAAGTTACCGGAGTCGTATTGTTTATTCATTAAGCACAAGTTCCTCACAAACCCCTATATTTCAACCCCGACGATAGTCTCGCTCCTCTACTCTTTCGAGTCACAACAATTTTGAAAACGCCACCAAGCGGCCAATGTTCGAGTAACCGGATTTTCCGGGAATTAGGCCTAGTTAGAGTTTTTAAAAATGGCGACTTCTTCGGAAGAGGATATATTTCCCTCGGAAGATTCTTTTGCGGAGAGGTTTACACTCATTGAAAAACTTTTCGAGTAGGATAAGAAGACTTTTAACATACTTTGGTCCAATGTCTGACTTTAGAATTTCAATAAATCTTTCCCGACTTAATTGAAGTCACAAATGGTCGATTAATATTTGAAAGGTATGTCAAAAGATCATCCCTAATGTTTTCATCCATTATCGAACGTAAGCCTAGGGCCTAGGCTCCTAAGATAGAAGCAGACGCCTATTTCTGAAACAACGACTGTTTATTCATACTAACGATATTGCGCGGATTTGTAACTAAGCTGTAACTATGGTCTTTAGTGCCAGCGTTAAATTTCGAGACGATTCAGGTAGAGGTACAGCTACCTTGATTTTTACTACCCCCACGTTATGGAAAACGCATTATACAAATTTTGCCCTCTCCGGTAACTTCGGTTCATTTACTTCTGGTATAAACAAAAGTTGAAATACATTTTTTGCCTAAAACAATAAAACCCCCTTGTTTCTATGACAGTTTTAATAAATTTGGCAACGTTCCCAAAAAAGGTTTTTCACAGCTGACCTAGTAAATGGACCGCTACATGTATTTATATATATATCTTATACATTTAAATTCCCGCTCTCTTATAACTCCAATAAAAAATGTCTTATAAAAATTGTACGTTTGTCTGTCCGTAAGATATACAATTTTTTTTGCCCCATTTTCTGCCCCGTCGAAACTTGTACACAGTACAGTCTTATATATTAGGCATAAATGGCGGCTCACGTTATAAATTTGACTAAATTAAACTATTACAAATTAGGTTCTATTTTAGTCAAAAAGGTTGGTAAGCCTATTATACCAAAAAATAAACTACATTTTTTTCCCTAAACACAATTAATTAATTAACAGGTGTGTAATCAAAACGCGACAGCGGTGGTAGCTATTGCAGGGAGTAAAATATGGCACCAAATCCACACCACAAGCGGTTATTTAATTTAATTTACTATAATAATTACGCCGCGATTTATAGGAATTAACGCTTAGTTTTAATTATATTTTAGGGTTTAATGGAAAAGTTGAGTCATTTAAATTGTCAGATATTGGGGAAGGAATTAACGAAGTTACTCTAAAAGAATGGTATAATGACTAGCCAATTTCTATTTATTTATTTATTTATTTATTTAGACACGGAACATTATAAATTACTAATTAAAGTCAATTTTAATTATAAGGTATGTGAAACTAGGCGATAAAGTTAACCAATTTGATAGCATATGCGAGGTACAGAGTGACAAGGCTTCAGTCACAATTACGAGTCGATACGACGGAGTTATTAAGAAAATTTACTACGATGAAGAAGATACGGCCAAAGTTGGTCTACCTTTAGTCGATATTGAACTAAATGACGAAGCAGATGGTATGGAAGGTGCTATATTCTCACACCATTCAAATAAGCTTAAAAACTAAAACTTACCCCTTATAAATAATTGAATTCCTTCAGTCAGTAGCGATGCCACCGTTGACCAAGTCCAAGATCAAGATGCTACAATCCACGAAATAGGTTTCCAATCATTCACATCGGGGAAATTGGAAAAAGTTTTAACGGCTCCGGCTGTTAGACGGATGGCTATGGAAAATAATGTACGATAAATTAAGAATTATTTATTATTTATTTATTTAATTAATTAATTGAATAATATTTTATAACTTCAGATTAATCTGAGTCAAGTACAAGGGACCGGAAAAGACGGAAGAATATTGAAAGAAGATATTTTAAAATATTTGGAAATTAAATCTCAAACTAAACAATCAGAAACTGCTGCTGCCGTGACTCAAACTTCGGAAGCTCCGAAAGATTTAAAACCAAAATTAATCGTTACTCAACCAAAATTAGCAAAAGAAAAATTATTAGGGGAAGATAAAACTGAAGCTATAAAAGGTTTTGTCAAAGCTATGACCAGAACCATGACTAAATCACTCAGTATTCCTCATTTTGGTTACTGTGACGAAATAAATATGACGGAATTGGTTAAAATGAGACCATTACTCAAGAAATTATCCGAGAGCAAAGGAGTTAAAATATCATACATGCCATTTTTCCTAAAAGTATAATTAATTAGGGAAATTAATTAATTTCTAAAACACTAATTAATAATTTATAAAATAGGCAGCTTCATTATCATTAATTCAATTTCCAATATTAAACTCGTCAGTTGATGAAAAATGTGAAAACATTACTTATAAAGTAATTAATAATTATCATTAATTAATTTCACTAATTACTATCTAAGAAATTAATTTTAATTTTAATTGGCCAGGCTTCTCATAATATTGGGGTGGCTATGGACACTTCTAAAGGTTTAATTGTCCCTGTAATTAAAAACGTTCAAACTCTGACTCTAATTGAAATTGCCATGGAACTGAACAGATTACAAACATTGGGGTTAAAAGGTCAATTATCAACTAATGACCTAACAGGAGGGACATTCACTTTATCCAACATTGGATCAGTTAGTCTTTTAAGCTCTTAAAAAGTAATACTAAATATATTTACCAATTCTTATTATTCTTGTACGTCTTATAGATTGGTGGGACATACGCTAAAGCCGTTATCCTTCCACCTGAAGTATGTATCGGTGCCATTGGTAGGATTCAAACAGTTCCTAGGTTTGATGAAGAAGACAGGGTTGTCAAAGCTCAAATTGCTCAGATCAGTTGGTCAGCTGATCACAGGGTCATTGATGGGGCCACCATGAGTCGTTTTTCTAATCTCATGAAGGAATATTTGGAGAATCCGGCTTCCATGACTATGGACATGAAATAAATAAATAAATTTGTTAAGTGCCAATTAATTAACTCAAAACACCCAAAGTGTACAAAAAAAATATCCACCAGCATTTATGGCAATTATTTTTTATATTGTTAAAGTTTGTATTTTTCATAAGGGAATATATATATAGTTACTTTATATTTTATCAAATAAAAATCAGTTATTTTCAATACTGGACTCCTGATTTTACTAAACATTAAACCTAATTCACTGACACCTTAAGCCTAACTTAGAAATAACTTCAAAATTTAAATAATTACCATAATTCCACGACTTTATTTATCAATTAACATAATTTGAATGATCCCTGATGGCGTATGCATTTCTGAGACAAAGACATAAATAGACCCCCAGCTGAGGCAGAGGCAGACGTCGCGTTGCTAGGCAACGGAAAACGCTAAAACGCCGCGCTGCCTGATAAAACCCTGGCAGATGATTGGTTACAAAATATTAACAGAAAAAAAGCCCGCCAACTTTTGAACTACGATAAAAATATTTTCAGAGATGAAGGAATCCAACTTAAAAGCTATTATACCGGCATTAAATATGATAATTTTATAACGTTTTTATAGAAAAGGCGCCAAGAAATGGGTCGTAAAAGTAAATCTGGGTCAGTAAGGTTAAATTTGGGGCGTTGTGAACAGGTAATTCGCAGTCTAAGGTATAGATTTGTATCGCTTGCCTTACGCAGAAGAAATAAACCCTAGCCACCCCTTTTCACTCGTGACTCCAACGAGGGACCATAGAAATTCAATACTTCCGAAGCGAAAAACTGAGAAATGCCTCGAGTAAGTTAGAGCCCGACACGGAAACTTCCGAATAAGTCACGTGTCATTTTCGCGTAGTTCTCACGCTCCGACGAAGCTAGCAACGTAGTTTGATTGGTCAAATGAGTAACTCGGTAATGACCAACTGTAACTGGATAAAGGCGACCTCTGGCTCTAGCGCCCTACTTTGTGACTATACGCTAAAAAAAACAACGGGCTCCTTGTAGTTTGACGTTTCCCTTTGCCGAAAGAGACGCGACTACTCGGGGTGCTTCCAAATGACACACAAGCAAACCAAGCCAACAAACGTACAAGAGCGACGCAAACATACTCTCCAATACCAACCACGAATTAATGGACTTTGTTAGTAACGCGGAAAAATCAACTGGTATCAAGTTCTAAAAACAAAAGGTAGGAATATCAGATCAATTTCTTTCGACACTCGCGTTGCTACGAAAACCTTTTTCCACTCATTGCATAAACTAACAGCCATAATGTTCTCGGTAGTTTAGGATATGTTAAACGCACCCTAGCGTTTGTTAATACGCGAAAAACCATTTAAACGTCACTTGGAAATATGTCTAACACCAAAAGAATGTTTATTTCATCTCTTAAAAGTATTTTAATCGTAAAAGCTTCAAATAATTGACAGGAGAATTAAAATAATCATGAATTTTAGTTTCTCCTGTAAAACGTTGCGTCCCCTTTGAATGAATGAATGAATGAATTAATATTAATTTCCTTTCCATTACTACACAAACAAACTGTTCTTAGAGCGGGGAGGAACAATATATGAAAGTTATTTACAAATGGAATATGTACTGCACCGGGATTCACGGGAAGCCATCATACAGGCGCAAGCATCCCCGGGTTAATCCTACGAGCCCCTGTAGAAATGTTTACCACGCTATACATCGGTGTTCTGATTCACGGGGAAGCCACCATACAGGTGAAAGCGTCCCCGGGTTAATCGCACGAGCCCCTGTAGAAATGTTTACCACGCTATACATTGGTGCCCTGATTCACGGGGAAGCCATCATACAGGCGAAAGCATCCCCGGGTTAATCCTACGAGCCCCTGTAGAAATGTTTACCACGCTATACATAAGTGTTCTGATTCACGGGGAAGCCACCATACAGGCGAAAGCGTCCCCGGGTTAATTCTACGAGCCCCTGTAGAAAGGTTTACCACGCGCTACATTGGTGTTCAGGGAAAAACCAAGTTACAGGAAACCACCCGAATTATTTTTATAAAATCATTTTAACCTTCAAATACCGGTACTATATAGTTCAAAAAAAGACGAATCATTCGCCTTATCGGTTTTTTCACAGACAACGTAAAAGACCTAGACCTACTTAAATTCGCGTGCTAGGTGCCTTAACAAACCGAGGAAAATCCAATGGTGGGGGAAACGATTACAATTTAGATAGTGACTACTGACTACTATAGAATGATTAATAAAGACTAATAAAGTGGTAAAGCAAAGATGCGCGGAATTGGGCGGGGTTGGAACGTATGTAACGAAACGCTTCGTTAATTGAGAATTACTGAAGCGGGAAAAAAAATATTTCCGCGCAAAATAATTCAAATTTTAGTCGGTAAAAATATTTTTAAAACTAAAATTTTTTCAAATCAACATTTGAATACGGCTTTTAAATCCAAAATTTTGAAACCAAGCGACTTTAAAAATGACTCCATCGCGTTGAGTGCTAAGCCTAAATGTCAACCTAAATCTACAAAACTGCATAAAGGAAAATGGTTTAAGTATAAATATAAACACGCTAAAAACAAAGAAGAATTAAAGGCTTCTGGAAATTAAGTTGTCGTCATGCAGTACCGGTCGAAGATTCATAAATATTCACGAATAAGTCGCGTCCACCAATAGGAAGAAAGGGCGAGCGTCAACTTATCTCGAAACTGAAGCGTAACGCTTTCCAAGTAGAAATTTAATCACATGATTCACGAGTAAAGTTGTTGCAGTTTCTTCAAACAAGTGTTTAGTCCCTCGGACAAATTAAATTCCCGATCGCGCCATGTTATTGGTCACTCGGCGTGTAACTTTCGCGCCAGTTAGGTTACGTAAGAGTTAAATTAGGTAAGGTATTAATGTCTGAAAATGTTGAATCTGGGTCAACGCGTTTGAAAGATGTTAATTTAGTTTCCTTGGTCGAATGCCGCGCTAAACGATTAAGAAAACTCGCGGCGTTTTATGGGAGGGGGAAAACGTTCTGTTAGACTAAGCATTAAATACATTTAAATACAATTAAGCGGCCTAGAAGTTAGGGTCGATCGTTAAACGTCATTTGAAATAAAGTGGAAAAGGTTTTTAAATTAAGTCTCCTTACAAAGTAAATTACGTTTAATATAATAGAAAATGCACCGCTTTCCCTGCTATTATAGATTAAACACTCTGCTAAGTAAATAACTAAATGAATAAAACAATTTCTCTCCTTTTTTTTCGCAGATTCTCGGAGAACGGATTTGGTAATAGAGTTTGGAACCTTGGATTAATTCAACAAACTCTAAACCCTGGATATTTCGCGAATCGCGATCGTGGCCTTTTTAAAAACTTGGTTTGTGGAGTCGCGAGAAATCGGGGTGCCTTCGCCGCGAGCCAGGCCCCCGGTATAGGGGGGCCATGGGGCCTTGAGAAACTATGGGCAATTGCCCAATATTTTCTTTGTGTCGCAACTTCAGCTCGCCTCCCGCGGCTGGAGCGCTCTTGGATCGGATCGTAAGTCAATCGGAAAAAACCGATCGCGAAGTCCCTCTCTACGCTTTGGCCGATTACCGGAAAGGAGGCTCCTTGGTCGAGGCCTACCGCCGAGGTGGTAGCAAGGAGGTCGAGAGGATAGCCCTGGAAGAACTTAAACCCTTCCTATACAACGACGGACAGGGAAAAACCATGCCCACCGACGCTTACGATCAATGGAAGAGGAGAAATAACAACAACCACGAGGTGATACTCGTCTCTCTAAGTTACTCGGGCCTTCTTCCTATTATTATTAACATAAGTTTATAAGATACGTTCCATAAGTAATGGTTGGTTGTAATGCCAGAGACTTACAGCTCGAGCTAGTTCTAGCAGAACGACAAGCGAGAATTGAAGTATTACACTCGGTGGTTAACTTTGCAGGACTTCCATCTTCCTATTTAGTCTGTAATAAGCCTTTGACAGCGCCAAAAAACAGGCGTACGTCGCTTTACCTCGAATCTATGACCTACCTCCCTCACTTCATGACAAGCTCCAGTTTGTAACCAGTGACAAACTTATGACCAACATATCTTATGAACTTATGTTATTAACTTATGATTGTATGAACATGTAAAGGTCATTTCCTTCCCAACGGTGATGATGTTCAAATATTAATGAGTCGCATTTTCTCAATGACCTCGACTTCTTCTTAAGCTATTTAGCCATTGAGAATTACCAAAAAACTTTGGGTGTGGTTTCCGACTCACTTTTTTTTTAAATAAGTCCAGTATAATGAGACGCCAGCGGGTCATTTGGTCAATTTCTTCAAAAGGAAGAAGGTACGGGTGGCCCCCTACACTTCCACGAATTTCACGACTAGATTTCTATAAATACGATTAGAACTTTGCGATAAGAAAGAATAGCCTTAACCTTCAAAAAAGCCAAGCCTAATCACGAGGCTAAATTATGCTAGCCAATATATTGGTAATTCATTATATATTAGCGAACATATTTCCTATTTCCCAGCAATAACAGACGGATTTAATGGAAAGCACGAGCTAGATTGCTTCCTACTTAAGGTCTTAACAGGGTGAAATTGATATTTTACCTCATCCTCCTATGGGCGCGTATTAAAGTTTGAATTAGCTTCGTCTTTCAATTGAAAAGGTCCATAAATTACGGCATATTCGAAGCCACGTAGATGTAGTTACTTAATAAGAGGGTGATCCCACGATAAAAAGTTAAGACTCGCGTGACGTCGCGACTGTAACGCGAGGTGGAAAACTTGGCGTATATAATAAATACCATAAACTTATAATTCTTTTTGTAAGTAAATGATATTGAAAGAAATTACGGCGCCATGTACATTTAAACGTGTGTATCCGTGCCAGAATAGATAGTTTACACCAGAAGGTCAAATACCAGGAGGATAAAAGCAGACGTAAATTACTAAATTATGTCACGAGACTCAGCTCCTCCTCCAACTGAAAGCTCTCAATATGGTATGAATCCCCCAAGTGTGTGAACTATCTATAGGGGCATGGCCTACCGCGATACTTACGCGGAATATAATAGGGTTATAAAAATGTCTTACCCGAAAACGGGTTAATTCCCTACCTTGGCTTCATTCAACGAAACATAACGTACAAACTTAAAGAAGAATATCGATTGGGGGGTCTTAGTTTTCCTTCTTATTTGGGGCTAAATTTGATTAGCGTATTAGCATTTTCGCGTATTCTCCCACGGGAATGTTCAACCTACAACTGCACCGTGGTGTTTAACGAATTAGATACGACGAAGGCGAAGGCCTGGCCGTACAATGCTATTGGCAATTGAATGGGATAGCCCTTGCCTAAAATAAGCGCTGGCTCTTTAACAATGGACATTCCGTGTCAAGAAAACTAAATCCAAATAAAACTAATCAGAAATAAAAGGGGGGTCCAGATATTTAATTATTCATTAAATGGGGAAAAACAGCCCTAAACTAATTCTGACGCCTCATTCGAGCGAACTAAAACCCTCCCCTTTGTAAGTAGATCGCCAAGAACTTAACTAGATTACGCGCTACAAATACTAAGTTTAAGCAGGGATAGATTTAATTTTAGAAGTAGGAATGGAGAACGGTTAGTATTTACTTCAGTCCGACTCATAGACCACCCAGTATAGAGCGTTCTCTCCCTCCAACACGTAACGAAAAGTTTAAATTATCTTATTGGCTCACTTAAACTTCGTTTTGATGACGTTGCTGACGGGGACCGCGAAAAATACGTAATTCCTATTTACCTCTGTCGCTATGACCCGCCTCTTCTTTCATACCCCCGCCGTCCCGTGGAAGGGGGTCCGGGACTTTGACGCGCGCGGCGGCGCGCCCACATTACTCTGTTCTCCATTCCTACTTCTAAAATTAAATTTATCCCTGGTTTAAGGGAATAGTTAAGTCAGGTTAGATCTAAACGTAAACGATACCTTGGAAACGCCACAATAATATTTAATTCCAGTTGTTTTTTTTTTTGCATTTTGCAATTCTACATTTTGAAGATAACAATATAAATTATTTTCAATAGCGGAAGTTGTTAATGATTTCTAAATGTAAGTCGTAACTTGGCAAACGTGTCTGGAACAAAACCAAATATAAAACGCATTTGGGGAGGTATAAACGCATTAGGTTAAACCGTGTCTAAAAGCGGTTCTATATCGAACGCTTTCATTAACCATTTCCGCATGACATTTACGAGAAACTGTTAAATTAAATGGGAATCGTATGTTTATACGCGTCAAAATAAAAACCTAAGGATGATTAAGAATAGAGTGGGAATATAACTTGGGCTAATTAATTTACAATTAGTTCTTCTTATTTTTATTGAATTAAGGTCGCCATAAATATTGAACCAAATCACGTAAATTGTCAACAAAATGAAAAGTTCGGATCCGCTAATAATTATAACCATAAAACTCCGGACGAGAAAAAGATATGTTGGAAGTTGGAATTCAGAGGACTTTTGGGGGAGACGGTGCTACACGTCTTAATTTTATGCAACACCCCGGTTCATACCAGGATAGCCAGGACTCTACTCAAAGTTTATCCGGCGCTGGCATGGGATATTATAGAAGGCGACGAATACCACGGTAACTTTATCTATATTCAATATTTCCCACTAACAATATGGATGGAAATTAAAAGTTGAGTTTGTTTGTCTATCAGGGGCCAGCGCCCTTCATCTGGCCATCGCGTACCACAGTAGCGATTTGGTTACGAAACTGATTGATTGCGGTACCAACGTGACGCAAAGGGCCAAAGGTCGTTTCTTCCTACCATTTGACCAACAGTTAGCCATTCCAAAAAAGACCTCCGATTTTGAGGGTAAGATTGATGTCTTAATTAAGTAAGTTTTAAAACCTTTCATCATTGCATTCCTTACAACAACCTCCAGGTCTTTGCTACTTGGGGGAGTACCCATTGGCCTGGGCCGCTTGTTGCGAGGACGAAACGTCCTATAACTTGCTACTGAGTAAAGGAGCCGACCCGAACGCCAGGGATACGTTTGGAAACATGATTTTACACATGGTCGTCATCCAAGACAAACTGGTACGGTAAAAGTGGTCAAAATACCATCATTCGAATTATAATACTATAATCTCATCGTGTTAAAAAAAAAACATTCTAGACCATGTACGGATACGCATTGAGACATCCGACCAAACCCGCCAAAGATGGTATTCTCAACCGATTCGGTCTGACCCCGTTGACCTTGGCTTGTAAATTAGGCAGAAACAAAATTTTCAGGGAAATGCTGGAATTGAGCGCCTTGGTAAGAACTTTTCTCTCTTATACATTTTGGGATCCATTATAATATCTAACTTGGGATACATTCGCGTGGATAAGTTAATTTGTAGGTCGTAAAAACATCATTAGGCTCTAGAAAAGTTTGGGGACTCGTCAATAATTCAATATTTAAAACCACGCCCAGCAATCTTCCCAATTCTATTTTCACGTTTTAAATTTCGTACTCTTAAATGTTAGGGGTTCAGCAGCATGAACTTGGTGCGTGAGGCAAAATACTACGGAATCAGGTTGAAGAATATAGCTCAGGGATAGATTTAATTTTAGAAGTAGGAGTGGAGAACGGTTAGTATTTACTTCAGTCCGACTCATAGACCACCCAGTATAGAGCGTACTCTCCCTCCAACGCGTAACGAAAAGTTTAAATTATCTTATTGGCTATCACTTAAACTACGTTTTGATGACGTTGCTGACGGGGACGGCGAAAAATAGTGACGTAATTCCTTTTTACCTCTGTCGCTATGACCCGCCTCTTCTTTCATTCCCCTCCGTCCCGTGGAAGGGGGTCCGGGACTTTGACGCGCGCCCAGATATTACTCTGTTCTCCATTCCTACATCTAAAATTAAACCTATCCCTGTATAGATATTAAAAGCGAGCAAAGAGCAATCTTTACATCTGGGAAAAGTCTCTAATTACAAGAGTTGCAATAGCCTTTTTTTGGTTTATCAAAGCATAGCTTTTACCCACTCGAAAACGTTTCTAATCTCAGTGATTACGTTTAGTTATCACACTCGCGATAAGTAACGCGAGTATTAAAATATTTAATTAGTGTCTTAATTAAAGGTAAAGAGAAGAAGAAGTTGTTTTTTTGTTTGCTTTACATTCCAATCAAAAAAGATCACGACATTGTTTTTCTCGTAAGAATACTCGAGGCTATAGTGTCATGATATCCGTGACGCATCGATTGGAAATCAAGGGCGGCGAAATTAGCTTGGGAGGTTTTCTCTTAACACCTTTACTTCTTGACTTTCTTTCAATATTGAATATGAAGTTAATATTCAGGAATAGGGTGATGAAATAATCAGAAAAACTACACTCGGCGGCTGCGGCGGTGCTTTGTGGGCGTGGAATTCATTTCCTTTGGGCGCGTTAATATTTAAAGCTCAGTACGGAGCCCGTATATATCCCCTTGAGGTCATAAGTTCGTAAGATATGTTCACCATAAGTTTGTCACTGGTAACTTAGAAACTGGAGCTTGTCATGAAGTGATTGAAGTAGGTCATAGATTCGGGGTAAAGCGAAGACGCCTGGTTTTTGGCGCTGTCAAAGGCTTAGTATACAGACTAAATAGAAAGATGGAAGTTCTGCAAAACAAACTAAGCATAGGAAGTGTCATACTTGAAACTTATGGAACATATTTTATATAAACTTATGCTTCGACGAAATGAACATACATTTTCTTAATTTACTTTCGGCATAGCGATTAAAACAATGTATCGGAGAAAACCTTCGCGTCCTTTTGAGAGAAAAGCTACAACTATAGCCTTTCGAGAGTGAACCTGAACTTAAAGAAAAGGAAACTTTAGACGAAGGACTACTCGAGTCTCGGTTAGCGTTAGACCTAAAATCGATCGATAAAGTTAGCTAGAAAAGATTGTCCCCGTTTCGATTTTTAAAAGAAAATTACTCGCGGTCCTTACTCGCCTATAAAAATCGCCAAAAACACACACATACCTTGAGAGCGGGAACAAATAAAAAAGAAAATTGAGAAACTGATGATTGCCAGCATAGAAAATGGCGGGAATTGATTTACGTGGGAAGTAGTTACTTCTGCTGGGATTTAAAAGCCAAATGGGTCACCCGCACCTAACCTAATACACCGGAAGTGCCAGGTAAACTGGTACTGGGGTACTCGTCAAATAACTTGGCACTTATATTTTCGTCTGCTATAATGTTAAAGGCCGACTTCCAGCGAAAAGGGTTCTAGCGAACTGAAAGCCGAGCATCGAGACTAACAATGAAGCGACCGTGCCGATTTTCGAAGCCCCGCTGGGTCAAAAGTTGGAAGGGTTCTCGCTAACTGAAAGCCGTGCAATGTGGTTCTAGCGAACTGAAGATGAACAATAGAAATCCTTTTAAATTTATTTCCTCTCGAATTTTTGGTTTCCCCCGAAGGAAATTCTCTATCGCGTATCTTCAGTTCGCTAGAACCACATTGCACGGCTTTCAGTTAGCTAGAACCCCCAGCGGGGATTCGAAAATCGGCACGGTCGCTGGGACATTGTTAGTCTCGATGCTCGGTTTTCAGTTCGCTAGAACTCTTTTCGATGGAAGTCGGCCTTTAAAAAACTAGTCAGAAAAAGAAAATGAAATCGGGGTTATAGTTTTGGGTCAATAATTAAAGTCCGGTACAATTAAAATATTGGGGTCAAATAAGACTAACTAACTCTTAGCTAAAACAGGGCCAATGTTAGTTTGTACGCTATAGGGCGAAAAAAATTATAATTTGCATATACATGGAGGAAAAACCCCAAATACCTAAATGGTGGTTATAAAAGTCACGACAATTTTTACATCTACCTCTATACCTGTACCTATAAGTCAAATTTAACGACAAAGAGATGGGGGGGGGGGTTTAGTGACGTGTAGTCGCTTTGGTTTTAATTTAGCCTGGTCTGAACGGAATACGCTAATGAGATATAGCAGCCTCCCCCAACAGCGATTATAATTTCGTGTCGTGAAAAATGGGATCATAACCCCCTTTTTCTGCTCAAACTCAATAAAATGACCTTCAAAAACCTTTCCCCTTCTACGACCTACGTCCAGTATACCTTAAAATAATAGTTGGGGCGAGGAAAAATGATTTTAGTTGGCTAGAAAAGACTGAAATAAGGGTAATCTTCCCGTAGCGTGAGACTGACGAACTTTTAAATAAAAGTAAAAAAAATCAATCAATATATAGCATATAGTGTGAAGGGACACACGCTTTCTCGAGTAAATTCAACTGAAGTTCGTATATCATAAGCGTAATAACTTATCTCCGGTTGTATTTTACATATAAAACGCCTACTTCCGATTGCAAAATTTTCAGAACCAAATTCCCTGACTTTTCCAGGTTTTCCCTGACCCTTTTCTGTGATTTTCCCTGACCTTTTTAGGCCGAAAGTGTAAATGTTTACAGCACGTTTTAAGTGCTTATAATTAAATAAACTCGATCTACATTAAGTTTTCCAATGTATTTGTTGCACCAAAATGAATAAGAAATATTTTAACTATAAATAACACTGAGAGATTTTTTAGGGAGCATTTACTTTATAAAAACAATTCTAGACAGCATTTTTAAGGATTGATCTAGAGTTTTCAGTGT
>JAEQBA010003905.1:0-26073 GCA_019434445.1 Phalangium opilio
GCTTCATCTTTATCACCTCTAACTATCAACACAATGTCTAGAAGTTTATCATTTGATTTCTAAATGGATTATGCCTTGATTAACTGGTGTGTTTAAGGTATAAGCATTCTTTCTTTCATAATTTACCTCCCATTGAGGTTTTAAAATGGAATCACAAAGATCTATCGCATCCTGATCCGTAGAATTTGGGTTACTCAAGTAGCAAAAGCTCCGATAGATGCTAAACCTGCTGGAATTTGATTTGGTTCGTAAGCGCAACCAATACAGGCTGCTTCCCCATCCCCGTGCCAGCCAAATACAAAGCCAGATTGCGTTTCTCGTCATTAGAGCTTTTTGAAAGTCTAAGAGTTCTGAGATAAAATTTTAATAATATTTAACCATAAATAATTATTTGAGGTCAAATTTAATTAAGAACCCAAAATAGAACCCACTCCCTATTTTCCTTTTAACCATATGCCCTGTCATAAGAGCCAAGGCTTAGCCTAATCTTTAAAGTTTTGACAATTTTACTGACCTGTCTAAGACTCGATGACAAACAAATCACCGATAGCTTCTCCGTATTCATAATTAAACTTAATATTGATTAAATTATACTTAAAATAATTTAGAAATTACGCGCAAGGATTACCACCGTCATCATACTGCAACCACCAGATTTGTGCAGACGTACTTATCTGACGTCATCACGTCACGTACTTGGCAGGGCCGGAAATAAGCACAGGACATTGTCCAATAAAATTTTAAAATGTCCCATAATTTTTCGAAAACTAAGGGGTCACTGGACAGTTTGACCAATAAATTTTTCCAAGTTTTGATGGAGACGCGACACTATTTTGGCACATTCCAGTGAACAATGTCCTATAAATTTTCCAGTCAAACTGACTCAAACACGGGTCACTGGAGACCAGTCTGGGAATAGCACACTTCCTCTGGTCCAAAACCAGTTTATTAATTGCTTGGATGAGTTTTTTAATTCAAGAAGTGGGGTTACTGGTCCTCGGGACCAGTTTATTAATTGCAAATCTATAGGAGAACAAAGGCTGGGACCAGTCCGGAGACCAGTTAATTATTTCGGGGATGAGGGGGGTCACTGGTCCCAAGGACTAGTTTAAAAAATATCCTTATTTCCCAGACTGCTGGAGACTGGACACATGTCCTATAAGAAATTTTTCTTATTTCCGGCCCTGGAACTTAAGCGCCGTTCGCCGTAAGATCAACTATTCATAAGACCAACTTTGCATAAACTCTAATATAAAAGAATTGAGTTTAATCAGGATTAATATGGAAAAAACCAGTTTTGAACGGGAATTTTTCCAGTTTTAAGGCTGAATTAATTCTGGAATTATGTTTTCTAGTTTTCTAGGCCTACAATTAGGGACTTTATTTTACATCAAACGTATTTTATTTATTTACCCACGTAATGATACATTTTTTTTGAAAAGAATGCTAGGTTTTCACATTAATAATTAAAAAAAATATATTCACTAAATAATTGTGGCTAATCTTAAAAGTGTATCATATCATATCATATCAAAGTCCTTTGCTTTAATTACTAGTCTCACAATTAAAGATTTTGACTTCTTTGAAGCTAATTAATTTACTTTATTACGGATTTTTATAAACAAAATCCTGTAGAATTGTATGTAACTTTATTAGTTATCAAGATTATTTTTAATTAAAGAAACTCGTGTGACTACAAACACGATAAAACTCTCGTTTCATATTATTTTTAATGTTTTTTGCACACTCGCTAGTATTTTAACTTTTTAAGTGATGTTTTAAATAGTAACAAACCTTATTTAAATTTAAAACTACAAAACCTACCCATCAGCGGTCAAATTTAATTGTAAATGCAATGTACACCTTCACGATACCAAATGTGGATGAGAGGAAAAGTATGAAAATGGCCAAAAGTCGCGAGTCATCAGAGTTTCGCCGTAGTTGACCGTTTTATTGGCGTAGCTATACTGGGACTGTTCACTCCCTTCAAATAGGTCTTGTGTTAATTCGCGGTTACGCGGTTACCGTCGTCTGCTATTGCGTATGCTAGAACTTCCTCGATTTGTGTTTGTAGTCAGAACAGAGTAGCTGGTAATGTTTTAAAAGGTATTTGAAGGTATAATATGGATTTAAGCAAGGTTATCGAAGCAATAGAAGAGCGCGTAAAACTAGATACGTTTAAAACAAATATCGGTAATTTAGCTATAGCGCGAGCAGCTTGCGTCGTGATGCGCGTGATCGAGTGGGCTATGGTTAAACCAAGGAACATAAATGTCTGAACTACTTTCAGTCGCGAGTTTGCAAGTCCATCAGTCACTAGTAAACTAAATAGTTATTGGCGAAACTTTGATGTCCGCGTTCAGCCTCTATGGCCATTGTCATACTTTCCCTCTCATCCACATTTGATGATACTATATTATTCATCGTGTGTGGCCACTTATTACTTAAACACAATAAATTTAATTTAAAATTTATTCTCCGTTAAGTTTAAATAGTACTAAACACTTTTTTTTAAGATCATTCACTGGCTTATTTAAAAATTTGACTTAAATTACAAGATATACAAAAATTCTTATAGTTATTTATCGAATTAGAAAAATTTTTAATTTCTTAGTTATTTTAATTTCTTTAATCACCATATGGCGGAAACCGTTTTTTCTTTTTAAATTATGCGTAATTTAGGCGCCAAATTAATTAAACTAAATATTTAAATATATTTAGAAAAATAATAGGGCAAAGAGGAGATGACTGAAACAAATTGAAATTAAATTAAATTAAAAAAAAAAAATTGAAGTTTGATTCAAAGATTAATTTTTATTTCAACACAAAAAAAAACAAAAAAAAAATAATATACAAACAATTGTAGATATTGATATTTCCATTTGAAATATCTGAATAATTAATTAGCCTAATTAAGGTTTCTTTATTTAATCCTAAGTCTTAATTAAACTTAAAACCTTTTATTAACGAACTAATCTTTGAACCAACTGATAAATATATTTTTTTATATATATATAAAAACAGTAGGATCATATGACAAAGAAAACTTAAATTTAATTTTCACGAATGATAGAGTTACTACTAAGCCACTAATCGTAAGAATTAAGGGAAAAGGGTGAAGTAGAAACTAATTTAATTGGCCTTATTCCTGATCAACGCCACCAAGGCGTAGCGGCGACTTTTGGAACTATAATAATACAGTAGCCAATTACAGATGGCGGTGAAGTCGATGGACTCTGATGGAGATCTGTTATTCTCTATGTTTTGTGGATCTTTTTGAATCATGTGAATAGCCAAGGCTTAACAAGCGATATGGTTTCAAAAGTATTAAAAGTTGATTTTACCTTTCTTATTCTGTCTAATATTGTGAATAGCCAAGGCTTAACGAGCGATATGGTTTCAAAAGTATTAAAAGTTGATTTTACCTTTCTTATTCTGTCTAATCATGTGAATAGCCAAGGCTTAACAAGCGATATGGTTTCAAAAGTATTAAAAGTTGATTTTACCTTTCTTATTCTGTCTAATATTATGAAATAAGACTTTTGGAGTAAGTTTTCATTCGATTTTGGTCTATTTGGAGATTATCAAGTTAATAATAATTAGTTAAAACATGTTTTTTGAAGTTGAAGCGATAATAGAAAATAACCGATCTCCATCAGAGTACATTGACTTCACCGCCACCTGTAATTGGCTACCGTATTATTATAGTTCCAAAAGTCGCCGCTACGCCTCGGTGGCGTTGATCAGGAATAAGGCCAATTTTGAGTTGACACTGGGCATTTTAACTTTATAAGGAGTACTCAGTAGGAGAAATTATAATTTGATTTTGTGTTCATATTCATATTCATATTTTACAAGCGTTAGAGTTTGTTTGTTTGTTGGTTGGTTTCTCCACACATAGTCCTTTTAATTTTAATTTCAGGGTTTTTATTATCTTTTAAGATTCTTTCTTTGTTTCTTTCTCTTCTTCGTCATTGAAATTCAGCCAACTTTGTTCTACAATAGCAGCTACGCGCTTTTCATATTCCCGCCTATTTTCTTGATAAAGTTGGGCTGCCAAACTATTAGCCGGACTATTAGGGTTAGGTTCATCTAAGAGGGACTGTGAAACAAAAATAATATCAATTTTAGCCACTAATATTTACCCATTTTGAATTTAATTATTTACCTGTATAGAGGTTAATATAGCTGATACATCATATGTTGGACTCCAACGATTTTGTAAAATGTCGAGGCAGATACTTCCATCAGCATATACTAAAATTTCATCCCGATTAATGACATGTTAATCCACCTTATTCCCTTTCACAACCGGAAGTTAGGAAGTTAGGCTTAGCTCGGGTTTCATGGGGGTGAGTAAGGGGAAGAAATTCGTCTGTCGTCTGCTACAAAAGCCAAAAATATGTACTGTAGCTGACGACAGACCAATTTCTTCCACTTACTCACCCCCCATGAATCCCAGCTAAGTTTAACTTCGAGCTAAGCCTTGGCCTAACTTCCGAGCTAAGCCTTAGCCTAACTTCCGAGCTAAGCCTTAGCCTAACTTCCGAGCTAAGCCTTAGCCTAACTTCCGAGCTAAGCCTTAGCCTAACTTCCGAGCTAAGCCTTAGCCTAACTTCCGAGCTAAGCCTTAGCCTAACTTCCGAGCTAAGCCTTAGCCTAACTTCCGAGCTAAGCCTTAGCCTAACTTCCGAGCTAAGCCTTAGCCTAACTTCCGAGCTAAGCCTTGGCCAAACTTCCGAGCTAAGCCTTGGCCAAACTTCCGAGCTAAGCCTTGGCCAAACTTCCGAGCTAAGCCTTGGCCAAACTTCCGAGCTAAGCCTTGGCCAAACTTCCGAGCTAAGCCTTGGCCAAACTTCCGAGCTAAGCCTTGGCCAAACTTCCGAGCTAAGCCTTGGCCAAACTTCCGAGCTAAGCCTTGGCCAAACTTCCGAGCTAAGCCTTGGCCAAACTTCCGAGCTAAGCCTTGGCCAAACTTCCGAGCTAAGCCTTAGCCAAACTTCCGAGCTAAGCCTTAGCCAAACTTCCGAGCTAAGCCTTAGCCAAACTTCCGAGCTAAGCCTTAGCCAAACTTCCGAGCTAAGCCTTAGCCAAACTTCCGAGCTAAGCCTTAGCCAAACTTCCGAGCTAAGCCTTAGCCAAACTTCCGAGCTAAGCCTTAGCCAAACTTCCGAGCTAAGCCTTAGCCAAACTTCCGAGCGAAGCCTTAGCCAAACTTCCGAGCTAAGCCTTAGCCAAACTTCCGAGCTAAGCCTTAGCCAAACTTCCGAGCTAAGCCTTAGCCTAACTTCGAGCTAAGCCTTAGCCTAACTTCGAGCTAAGCCTTAGCCTAACTTCGAGCTAAGCCTTAGCCTAACTTCGAGCTAAGCCTTAGCCTAACTTCCTGGAGAAAGGGAATAAGGTGGATTGTCAAACTGTTTATATTTGCTTTCTTACCATTTGGGTGAAACATTTTGGAGACAAACCTAACAGTGGGAGGTTTATTAGGATATTCTTCCGTAAACTCTAACGTTAATTTAAATGTTCCATCCTCAAAAGGTGTATCATGAGGGCTATAGTTTTTATAATTTTATGATTAGTTTAGTTTTATACTCATTATTTAAAAGGTAATTAATTAATTTTAAACATTACCCAAATATAACTGCATTCCAGATCATGATATTATTGTCAGTTGGTGCACCACTAACTCCCGCTGGTGGGTCTTCTTGTAATCTAATTTTTAATGATTAAAATTAATTAGGTCCAGATGACAAAGGTTTAGTTAGGCCTAGTGATCCTTTGTTATATTTAACCCAGCTTTATTGATTTTTTCCTATGAATGTTACCTATCTACAATATGTCAAATTTGAGGATCCTAATTGGCTTCCCTTTTCAAGGTTAAGTCTATTTCCAAAACATTAAATGATATTTTAGCCCCTCCCAACTTAAAAATGTATAAAATTAGGATACAATTATGCATAATCAACTTTTAAAGCTGAATGCGTATAAAACATCCCTAGAAATTTATAAACTTAGTATTGGTAAGGGGAAATTCGACTAATTTAACATTGTAAAACGTAAACTGAAAAGTCTTAAAGGAAGCCCAATGTTAGAACAAAAAAAAAAAAACACCCAAGGCTTTATGAAACTATTTTTCGCTAAGCCTTGGTAGATACTTTTCTGACGACCCCGTCACCCCACTTCTACTACCACTTAGGTTAACTTTAAAGCGCATAATTTTGAAAGAAATTGGTCTTTACCTTTTGAAATCTCTCATCAACCGTCTTCTGGCGGGAGTGGACATGATTAATAATTAAAATTTAAAACCGTAAACAATATTTACTACGCAAAATAATAATTGGAAAGACGTATCTGACTCGACAAGACTGAAAAATGAACGACAAAAATATTTTTCCCGTCGTCTCTCTCTCTCTACACTACTGATGACGTAGTACAGCTTTCCTGAAAGGCTATTGGTGACGCGTATGGTCTTACGTAAGCCAAGGATTCTGTCAATATAGAAACAAGAAGGCGCGTTTCACCAAGGGTGTTTAATAAAGCGATGGCATCACCTTGCCTTCGACTCTATTGGAACATAAAAAAGATGTCATAGAGTGCCATTACTCTCATACTTATTTTTATTTTTGTAAAGCTGGTTCTGGCCTTCAAATTTTATAATTATTCACTTAAAAAAATGAATATCCGTAAATGCTGAAGTCCTATAAATCCTTACCAGATTATTTTCCTAAACGGGAGCTGTTTAAAGAACACATGCAAGCCAAAATTAGATAAGCCCTTCTGCAAGCTTCCCCTAATCCATAGCATACTACCAGAAGTATATAATACTTCTCTTCGAGAGAAGTGTACCACAAAGCGGGATAAGTGTAACGTCACTCTTCCCAACATCGGAACATTTAGAGCAAGGTTACTAAACCGAATCACATACACGATAAATAGTTCCCTCATCATTACTCTATTAGCGTTTAAACATTTGTCAAGACGCGCTTGTGCATTTTTGTCCCACGTCAAGACTAAGTTTGTGGGATGATTGCTGGGGATTTAGTGCCAAACAATAATAGAATTCACCTTACGGTGCGATGCCCATTTGTAGTTTTGATGAGCGGCAAAGCAAACTAAAAGGGTGAGCCTGGGAAGAATGACGTTACATAACTAATGTATTAAGATAATATAGAGTGGCATCCTTCTTCTATTATCCCCTTCTGATACCACGTAATCAACCCATAACGCCTAATACAGTCATAAGTAGATACATGCCGTTTTCCTATTTATATAGCATAAATTTGAGTGTAGGAACCTCTTCCACTAACGTAAGAAAACATGTAGGTTAGTGCAATAGAAAGTTCACGCTTGAACGTCTTAAAGTTTAAAGGGATGTACAATCCGTTATGTATGGGCGGGGCCTATATCAAACTTATCTTCCATCAAATATAGCTCTACTGAGCATGCGTGAAGTTCGTAGCATTATCAGAATGGGCATCTACCGTAGAAACAGACGTTCAAGCAGACGACAGCCTAATCACTACTCCAGGAAATAGTAACACTACTACTAAAAAATATAGTTCTTGAGTCTTATAGACACGCCCATTCATAACGGATTGTACATCCCTTTAAATTTCACTACAGAACTTTACTTGTATGAGTTAGGCTATTGGAAATTGAAAAGCCCACCTAATTTTTCACTCGCCAAATTTGGAAGACCTTTCCGTACACTTTTTTCTGTCAGTTTCGTAATCCGCTCTAAAAATGTATATAAAAAATAAATAAAACACAGAAAATAAATGAACATCATCATAAGTTTCGTAATGAGAATACATTTATCATCATAAATACAAAAAAGTGGCGATATGAAACTCGATGTTTGTTAAGTACATAACAAAATCTTAGACTTATTTTCTTTTAAAGCCAAAAAATAATAATCAATTATTAACCATTACAAGCACTAAGCGTAAATATATCCCTAAATTTTCTCGAAATTTACAATATTATTCGCTTTTGACTAGCTAAAACTAACTTCTATCTAACCACCACTTATATTATTAATAATTCTTCATATTCATTATAAACACTTATTTTGTTAACACATTTTTTATAACAGTTATTTACAGTTGATATGAGGTTTAGTCGTTTTTTTTTTTTGAATCTTCGTTTTTTTGTTTTTTTTCATTGACAATGATAATTTCCAATTTGAACACTTTAAACTATCTCACTAACATTCTCTTGAAAAACAACTAGTAATTTTAATCTGAATTTTTATGGTTTACTTTCACCAAAAAACAAAAAAATAATTGTTTCAACTTTTCGTTTCGCTTGAACATTTTCTTACACGTTTTTAAAGGAAAATTAACAAAAAAATGTTTTTTTTCTTATGGTATCATGGTACTATAAAAAATAATAATTTTACCCGATATTATCATGGATATCATGAAAAAAAAATGTTTAACATCCATGGGCTTCGGCTACTAAAGTAGCCAATAACGAACCGTCATATTGCCTTTCAGCTCTCATCAACAATTGATGGTCCATTAGACTAGATGGGAAACACGAATTGAAACCTTGTTGTTGTAATTGCATCGCTTGTTGTTGTTGTTGTTGGATAAATCCTTGGTTGTTGAATAAACCTTGTTGATTTTGTTGCATTATACTCTGTTGGAACATTTGACTTTCCACTGGAAATAGATTAGGAAAAAGTGAATTAGGAAAGGGTTCGTTATACGACGTTAATAAACACTGGAAAGAATATTTCTGGTTATTTGGACCTGGCCTGTTAGTCGTTAATTTTGTGTTCGTAAAAAACTAAGGTTTCCCCAAGGTTTAACATAGACGATATTTCACTTGAAAATCGCCTGATTTTTGTTGGCAAAGAAACATTATTGGCGTTATTTCAAATATTTTTCATTTTGGTTAACTTTCATATAGTCGCGTTACGCCTAATTTTCAAGACGCCCAACGAGTGTTTCAACTTTCAAGTGAAACATATTCTACGAAGGAGTTTTGGGAATGTGTTTCTCGCCATAAGGATCGTCTGATAAAAATTAGTATCGTTCAATTGGGGGTTGAATCAGAAGTATATAATACTTCTCTTCGAGAGAAGTGTACATACCACAAAGCGGGTGTGGTAATTGTAACATGATTCTTCCCAACATCAGACTAACATTTGGAGTTCTCAAGGCTACTAAACCGAATCACATACGCGATAAATAGTTCCTTCATCATTACTCTATTAGCGCTTAACAATTTGCAAAGGCGCATGAATGCGCTTGTGGATTTTTGTCCCACGTCAAGACAATCAAGGTTTGTGGATTGATTGCCAAGGATTTAGTTTTAGAATTCACCCCAGCACGGGGTGCGATGCCCATCTGAAGTTTTAGTTCCCTCATCATTACTCTATTAGCACTTAAAAATTTGCCAAGTCGCATGCGCTTGTGCGTTTTTGTCCCATGACAATCAAGGTTTGTGGATTGATTGCCAAGGATTTAGTACCTAACAGTTATAGAATTCACCCCAGCACGGGGTGCGATGCCCATCTGAAGTTTTATGAGCGGGAGAGCTAACATAAAGGGAAGAATCACGTTACACAACTAAAGTATACAGAGTATCATCCTTCTATTATACCCTTCTGGTTGAAGTCATTCATGGGGCTATATTATCAGATGACCCGCTGGTAAACAGCCGAAAATATATCGAAACTTTTGGGTATAAAAGTTCCGATTCATTTTCGTTAGTTATAAATACTTGTTTCCGTAAATGGGCAATGAAATAATGTTTCAGATTAACACCGTATGTTAAAATACATGAAAATAGTCTTTTTATTTCTTTCCCACGTTTTTGGGTAAGGTTTATAAAAAAATATAACAATGATACAGAAATGTTAAACGAAATCATGAAATGAGTTCATACAAATGAAAGTTTTTGATTGAACGCTTCAAGATAAGTTCGTGATTTTAAACGTACTAAGTAAGGGTTCGGCAGCCGATAAGAGTTAATTATGCAATCATTCATTCACGTTACTAAGAACACGAATAGTGAAGACAGGGCCAGGCTTTGAGCTTTTACCTCCATGGGTTTATAGTTTTCGAAAAATGAGAGGATGTGTCTAAGTTACGTATTCTCAGCGCTACGAATGAATTCTTGGTTACGGATTACGTACTCTTATGCCAGACCCTGCGAGTGCGATAGTAAAACCATGAACTTACGATGATGCAATGCACGCGGAACTAAATGCAAAAGTTATTTTCGCGCACTTCTTAATTGGAATAATGTAATGATGAGCGATATTGTTAATCACAGCAAGGAGAAATCAATATAGATGAGTCGATTGTGTTACCACGTGTACGAGCGAAACTTTGCGCTGTTTATAAATAGAATGTCGTCAAGTTAACTATAACTTTATCTTTATCTGGGTTCGGTATTTATCTTTTTAAGAAAGGTACTTCTTAGAAATAAGAACAGTGGTAGTCTTGGCCGTGCGTATTCCATTTGAGTTGCCTCTCTAAATATTTATCTTCATTTTGGCTAGATTGCGTCCTAGAAGTTTCGATTTTGTTCCCCTCGCCTTTTCTTAGATTAGTAATTTTGTCTTTCTTGGCATCAACTTCTGCAAAAATAGCGAGATAAAGATATATAAAAGCCTTTCGAAAGATAGTTCGACGACTTGATTTTATAAATAAGTGCCAAGTTTTAGTTTTCTAAGAAATAAGCGGAAACGGGGCAACCAACCGGAAGTAGCGAGACAGACGCGAAAGAACGGGGTAACGCAACCGGGATTGGAGCAAAAAAACAAGGAGATGATGATAGGATTTAATTTCTCCTTCCGTTTTATCCCTCATTTAGAGCAACATTTAGTACCATAAGTAACTATTAGAGTACGACCAAAGCCTCGTTGGTTTACATGGTCCGGAAAGAGGAACTTTTAAATTCCGAAATTCTATAGTTCGTACTTATAGTTTTATTGTTACTTTTGGTTCTTTCCAAGATTTCTTGAATATACATAGCTTTCAGACTAGGAGGATTGATACCATTTACACCAGGAGGTCACGCTACTTGGTACTGCACTTGTCCGCCAAGTAACCTGGCCTCCTTGTGTAAATGGTATCAATCCTCCTAGTCTGAAAACTATGCATATGATTCTTCGTTAGGTTTCTTCGACTTTCTTGACGTTGATTGAAGTCTCGAGGTTTTCTTCTTGAGTTTGTCTTCCCTACCAGTACCGACATTCAAATACCACACACCATCAATCCACCTCCCAAACGCCCAAATGTATTGTTGTTCCCCAACCCATCATGGATAACTCTTAACCCAAAATTAGGCCTTTTTTAAAATCTGGCTAATTATATAAAAATCTGTAAAACTTGGACAGTATAGGACCTCTGATCACCTCGATAAACCAGATATTATCATCTTGTATTTTAAATCCAGTATCCCTAGAGGCCATCACCCGGTTCTCAGCCAATAGGCACCGCTATTTTCCTAGAACACGTGGGGCTAGAGCTCCAATCAAATAAAAGAACAGACGGTGAAATTTACACCTGAGAAAGAAAAGTCTTTAGTTATTCGCAACAATGCCCTAATGGCATTTATTTAAATTTAACAAAGAGCAAATGACAAAATATCAAACAATAACTCGGCATCGCTATTATTTCCGCTAACCCGCGAGTCACATCAAATCAAATAAACCAATCATCGTCAAAAATAATCTTTGTCGTTTGCTCGGTTTTAAATACCATTAAATTACATTCTTCCCTACGATATAAATGTAGAAAATGACTTAGAAATTAGGTCGGGATTAAATGGGACTTGATAACATTCTGAACATCGCGACTCGACTCCCACTCCGCCACATTCTAAATCGCATATTCAGAAAGTTCAAACAAATATTTTTATTAATTCCGGTTTTCGAGCAGCATTCTGACCCCTCCTCTTATCTTTTTCAATTGGCAAAACGCTCCCACCACATTTTCTTTATTAATTATTCCAAAAACCTCATTACCCACCGGGGGGAATGTACCTCGTCGAAATAACGGAATGAAGTACCGTCCTCCTTTACTATACCATAAGTGGATGCTATACGTAACTAGTATCATAAGTTTATAAGATAAGTATGACTCTATAAGAGTAATGTCAGTTCTACGTATGCAAACGTCATACCCTTCTATCTCTTAGCTCAGTGTCATCCCCCCACCAGACGCGTACAGTATCCCCTCTTACAAAAGCGCGCCTAGAGGGAGGGATACACCGTCTACTCCCCTCTCTACCGACACTACTGAATACTTCGTAATGCTAGAGTCTTACAGCTCGAGCTAGTTCGAGGGAGAACGACAAGTGAGAATTGAAGTCCTACACTCGGTGGTTAATTTTGCAACACTTCCATCTTCCTATTTATTCTGTACTAAGCCTTTGACAGCGCCCAGTCACCAGGCGTCGCTTTACCTCGAATCTATGACCTACCTCCCTCACTTTATGACAAGCTCCAGTTTGTAACCAGTGACAAACTTATGGGATGGAACATATCTCATGAACTTATGCTAGTATTTATAAAACGTACGTGTATTTACGTTTCGTTCAACTTATAATTTTCCATATTATAAGTTTGTATCAACTTACGATAATAATCTGACCCTGATAATAAAAGACAGACAATATACGCGTTTGATATTATCTTCCCTACTTGGTCATTTTCCGAGGGTCAAATCCATATTATTGACTCCTTTCATGACCTACAGTCCTAGAGTTCTAAATAATTCTACAAGCTTCTGTCCGAGGGGCTACTCACTTCCCCAAAAAATTTACACCAGATTTCTTATTTCCAAATATTTCCGATTTATTTCTATTATTTTTGTATTTCTTTATTTCCCGATATTTCTCCTAAAATTTCCAATATTTTCACTATATTTCCCTTAAATTTCCAATATTTCGATTATTCCTTCGTATTTCTAATATTTCTCAGTATTTCTATTATTTTTGTATTTTTTTATTTCCCGATATTTCTCCTAAAATTTCCAATATTTTCACTATATTTCCTTTAAATTTCCAATATTTCGATTATTCCTTCTATTTCTAATATTTCTCAGTATTTCTATTATTTTCGTATTTCTTTATTTCCCGCTATTTCTCCTAAAATTTCCAATATTTTCACGATATTTCCCTTAAATTTCCAATATTTTCACGATATTTCCCTTAAATTTCCAATATTTCCATTATTCCTTCGTATTTCCAATATTTTCACGATATTTCCCTTAAATTTCCAATATTTTCACGATATTTCCCTTAAATTTCCAATATTTTCACGATATTTCCCTTAAATTTCCAATATTTTCACGATATTTCCCTTAAATTTCCAATATTTCCATTATTCCTTCGTATTTCCAATATTTCCGATATTTCTCATTATTTCTTAATATTTCCGATATTTCTCATTATTTCCTAATATTTCCGATATTTCTCATTATTTCCCAATATTTCCGATATTTCTCATTATTTCAGATATTTCCCTATATTTCCGATATTTCTCATTATTTCAGATATTTCCCTATATTTCCGATATTTCTCAATATTACGATATTTCTCGAAATATTGAAATATATTTCTTAAGGCTTGTACACCATATTTCGTAAGTGGCTAGCCCCTCGCTTCTGTCACGTACATTCGTATTTACTCTATCAGAGCACGATAAAATATTCAGTTTGTTTTTGACAAATTTTCTAAAACTCTTAAATAGAAATGAAGTAGGGTTCGTTCTTCCTCTAAAGTTTAATTATATCGCTAATTAAAATAACACTAACTACGTTTATAACGAGGATATGACAGTTTGCTAATTGGATTTGGAGTTTCGAAAATAAAAAAATATTAATAAACTAAAAATATTTTCTGGAAGTTTTAAACGAATTCTTGAGGTATTTTAAATTTATGTTTTTCATACAATTTTCCCCCTTTTACGGTTAGTGGTTTGGTAAATTTAACGGCACTTTATTAAAGGGGATGTCCGTAAATATAGCTTTGCGTCACGGTAAGGTTTTCCCCGTGACAATGGACTTCAATAAATTATAATTTTAGGGTAGTCCCCTCTAAAAATAATACAACGCAAACTCAACCCAACCCAACCCAACCCAACCCGAAAATGAATTAATTAAATATTTAGTTGAGATTTCTGTACAGCGTACGGGGGTGGGTCTAAATTGGCTAATTGCTTATTAGCAATCGCTTTAAATTGAATAATTTTCGGTGAAAAATAAACACTTTAATATAACCTTCAATTTACGCTTAATTGCATACGTTTAAACTTTTTAATTTTCATTCGAGACAATAATGAAGTGTTAAAAATAATTTTTTTTGTGTATTTTATTCCAGAAATAATAAAAGTTTAATACCAAAGGTTAATATAAGTAACAGAAAGTAACTATAACGCTCTGAATGCCTCAAAAGCCGAACTATTTCCGTCCGCTATCGAAAAGATAGAGGGAACTAAAGGGGAAGGAAAATTTTCTATCCCCATTAGTTCTCTCTATCTTTAACCGCGCTTCAGGGCTGCCAGCCAGAGCATCTCAGGTTTAGAACTGAATGATCTGAATCGAACAGAACTACACGCTTTTCAGTCTGTTGTAGATAGCGGTTAAATTGCACCCAAAATGACTAGCATTAAGAGGGAAGACAAGGGGGGCAAAACTTTGATTTCCATCTGCCTTTTTGGCGCCTGCGCTGTAGTCTTTTTGCATTGCGAGGGTGCGCAGAGATGGCAATGTATATACCGATACTAAGGGTTACCTACCCCCTTTTCTACGTCGAAAAGGTCTATAGAGAGCTTTCAGTTGGAGGAGGAGCTGAGTCTCGTGACATAATTTTTACGCTGCCATATTGGTGGGTTTAAAGCAGGAATGAAGCTGAGACCACCCAATATGGCTACCAGAACAGCCGTAAGACTTTAGAGGGTGTGACGTACTACTATCCCATCTGAAAGCTCTTTATAGGTCAAGTAAATAAGCTAGAGAGACAGACTCCACTTTTCAGTTACTTCTATTTACCTTTGTTAATACTTTTGTGAGAAATTATAATTTAACGATTTCTTAGCGTATAGGTATCAAAATTATGTTTATTAATACACCTTCCATTATTCAATCTAAGTTGACCGTTTCAATCACCGTCACGCTTAAATTAATTAGCATTAAAATGTGATTATACTTTGAAAAATCCGAAGTACGCGTAAAGAAAACATCTACATTCATTCACAACGCGAGTCCTCGTTCCCAAACGTTCAAAACAATTTCGTATATTTCCCAAACTAGTTTTTTTTCTGTCTCACGTAAACAAGCATAGAAACAACAAAAACAAAACTTACTTTCAGTCTTGGCTTTCTTCATGGCTTCGCATTCAATATTTTCTCTACTTCTCTTCCTTCCATTCGTAAAAGGAGTAGGTCTTTGAGAATCGATTGTGAAATATTGTCCATTTTGTTCATGATGGACCCACGAGGGAGGTTGCTGTACCATCATGCCATTTGGCAACGTCCAAGGACCTTGGGCGGAAGAGTGTTGTACCGCGGCTTGGCGACAATTTTCGGCCATACCATTGACAGGATACCCGAAATTATAGTTAGCTTGAGTGAAACTAGCCATGATTTTGGGTTATTTATTGGACGTTTCTAAAACGAGAAAAATGTCGAAAACGTTCAAATAAATTGTAAAGAAGGTACAGGGAATTGAATAAATGGTTTCTTTTTGATAACTTTGGGTTTTAATCTACTTCTAAACCACCCACGCGTTTGAATTTGTACACGGACGCGTATGTGGGTCACTCTTATAGGAAAACAATACCTTTTTTTTAAACAAGCGTGTTATTTTTACGTTATCATCTTACGAGATTAAGGAAGTAAGGATGATTATGAATTATTATTTGGTGTTGAGTTCATTACGCGATGAAGTACGTTTTGGTTCAATTAAGGGTCATTTTTAATTTATTCACGCTTAAATACCAACGTCAGACCTTAATAGTACGCTCTAGGCTTACAGAGGGTAGTCCCTACACGTTCTACGTTTGCGTTTTAACTTTTAAAACGGTTTGTTAGAACAAGAAGCGATATCTAGTTGACTAGGGAGAAAGTATAAGATGCCCAAGTATTCGCGCGCCATAGTCCCAGTCCCCCTTTCAAAATACAAGGGGGTACGTAAAAGGAGGCCGGGCTATTTCGCTGCCTCTCCTCAGTCGGAAAATACGTAATTTTCGTCATTCGCGTCGCGCTGACGTGAGTTTTCAAGAACCAATGAGATGCTGGTTGTAATTTAGAGGCGGAGATTAACTCCGAACCTACGTTGGGACTGGAGATAAAGCTGGAAATGTGACGAATTTATACCTTCTCACTAATAAACTTAGATATCACTTCTTGGTTTGAACAAAGGTAAGAAACCAGGTACGTGATAACTCCTTTTCGTTTTTGGCGTCAAAGTAAATAATTTTTTTTTACCGCCTTTGAGGTAAGGTAAAACCAGAATGGACCCTTCCCGGGTCAACGGCTTGAATCTAGGGGAAGCTGGGGCGATGTAGAGGTTTACAACCGGCACCGGGAACTCTTACGCAACATTTAGTATTAGCGATGGAGGGGGGGGGATAAGGAGGAAAGGAGACGTTGTGAGAGAAAAAGAGTGTCTCCGCAGGCCTTTTTTTTACAAAATAAAAAATATTTATGTATATATTCGGTTTCAATCGGGTGGGCTTTTATCTAACAGTTTATTAGATAGTGAATTGCCGCTTATAAATATATAGCTATCCTACTAATAGTCGGACACTTCAATTCGTAGTAGATAAGATTAGGTAGCTTCAATATTGGTTTTTTGAGATAGTATCCAACGCCTCGAATTTTCCCCTCCCCCCACCCGGTGTAACGTATTTTTCAAAAAAGCGCCTGGAAAATTTCCCACCTTCGGGATACCAGCGTGGAAACATTTTCCCGCCATTTTTTCCCTCCCTATGTTCTGATATGACATGATTTCCCAACCAAAAATGAAAACCAACTTGAATTTAGGATAGGGGTGGCAACATAATATACATTTATAATTAAAACTGGTTTAGGAAAGAAGGATTACCAATTTCTTTATTTGATTCGATATTTTGAAATTATACCGGTACCTTTTCGCGCCATTTAATTTACGCGTTACGTTAGTCAAGTATATTTTCTTTGTTTTAATAAACAAAAATAAAGCTATATTTTAAAGTAATTTAAGATGTTGTCAATTGCTGTTATTTAATAAAATAAAGATAATCCATCCATTGTTCCTACATTATCCTCGTAGATTAATGTTGATTTTAAATAATTAATCTTCAATAATCTAATTTATTTACTGTATTGTAACTGATTTTCAAACACCGGTAATTGTCATCAACTTTAAAATAATAAATTTAACTTACATTTAACGAAATATTAAGGAACGAGTTGAATATCTCTCCCGATTCTCTTCACACACAAACAGCCTTTTGTCTTTACACTGTTGTTAGCTTTATTGATTCGGGATCCACGATAACTCCAGCGTTTTACCTTAATATATTACTTAATCGAAACGTTTTGGGGTAGATGAAAGTCTATACTGGGTTTTTGACTTGGTTACGGATCACAAAGTGTTAAACTTCCGAAAAGTGATCGCGTGTAAAAAGAATTTTGGCAGAAACACTACGGAAGATGTTACTTCAACAGAACATGGAAACGTTCTGGTAAATTTCCCGGGGCTGCCGGGTGGACTGGAAAGAGCGCGAAGCGGGGAGTTTTTCCTTGGACTCTGTAATCAGAGGAGTTGTTGTTGACCGTTGAACCTTCAACAAGTAGTTTTTTATTAATATTTTTAGGCCTACTAAGCCAATTTTTTTTATAGGAAAATTAACTAGGAGGTTAAGCTAAACACACTGATATGCGTTTCTAATCATTGGCTAAATCATGGTACCACCATTATAGGAAATTCCATGATTCTAAAGGTTTATTCCATAAAACGTCAATAAAGATACTCAGAAATACACTTATAATTAATTTTCCAAACTATATGACTCAAAAACAAACCTTCCTGTATTTTTCCTCCAAGATTCTTCGATATAATTTCACTTTCCTTTGATAAAGGCACGGTTGTTGTTGCTAAGCCAACTTTATCTATAGCGCAGGCGTAATCAAGTATCTTTCCCCGCCAAAAACTCGTTTTCTAATTGCTTCAATTCGTCACGTGCGGTCAATATCGCGATTTTATTGGTTAGATTTCAGTTTGAAAAGCAAAACACGCGCGCTTTTCGATCGATAGCGCGGGACGGACGGAATTATAAGTTATGGGGAGACAATAATGGCGGAAAACCGCGCTGGAAACTAGAATGTGAGCCCTTATGGCCACCGGTGAGCGCTTATGTCATCCAAAGTCATGAATAAGGTCTATAATAGAGGGCTATGTGTGTCACAGAACAATGGCACTTCTTTGTTCGTGCGCGGGTGGTGGATTGTGCCAGCCCTAATTTTTTTTACCGCTCGAGGTTATTTGGGGTCAAAAGATGTATTGGTACCCCTGGTCTAGAATGTACTGAAATTACAACATTCTGTGATATCCGGTGATAGATTATAACGATAGTTGTAATTGCTATATGCAAATTGACCCTATTTCACATACCGGTATCTAATGTACGTGCATAATATTCAAATTCGTAAGCGTAAACGCTATACTAGTACACTTTAATCGACAGCTAATGAGCTACATAGCATCTAAAATCTTGGGGTAATTAACTATGGAGGTCTACTATATACCAGTGTAAGTCCAAACCTAGAGAATATGGATATTTCATGAATTCAAACATTCCTCGTTTATTACTCCTAGCTTGATTTGAATATATGGATTTTCGCACATTAAATGTTGCAGCGCCATCTATTTCTTTAAAATTTGAGAACGTTTATTGGCGTTATATATTATTGTTTTTTAAATAAATTATCTTTAATTAAAGGTTTTAATAAGTTCTTTAAATAAAACTTAGAAATTAATTTTAATATTATTAATTAATTTGGTTGAAAGTAAGAAGCACAGATGGCGCCACAAATACTACAGTTTAAAGATTATTCCGGTTTACTGACTTTACCAAGGATGATAGGGGGTGGATACGAATTCTGAGAGAAATACGCGCCGTAACTTCGGACGCGATTGGGTCTGGTGGGACGCTAAAAATGGGGGAGGAATACGCGGGACGAAAGGCAGGTGGGCTACCTCAGAACTAGACCCTATTTAGCGCCATCGTGTTGGCCAAATTTTGCATGCATATTGCCAAAGTTATTTTAAACTTTTTTCTCATAAATAAAATTTGCAATTGAAACATTAAATTTTATATAGAGTTAATATTAAATAATTATTGTTTCGAAATTGTTTCTAAAATAATAGTGCACGTAGATGACGCTGCAATAGGGAAACGCCGGTAGGGATTTATTTGAACGCGCTGGGCGTCTGCTAGAATTCTTTCTTCCGCTTTCAAGGGGGATTGAAAGGATTATAAGATCAAATATTTCATTAAATAATGTTTTTAACTTCTAACTATGGTGTAAATGATCATTTTTATGCACGAAAGAAGAAAAGATTTAATAATCAATGTAAGTTTTTCCAAACATAGTAAAATCATGTTTGGTTTAGTAGTTAAATTCCATTTTTTTCATCAAATGATTAATCTTTTCAATCGTCCTTGAAATGGGAAGTAACAACTCTAGCGCGTTCAAATAAATCCCTACCTATTGCAGCGTCATCTACGTGCACTATTATTTTAGCAACAATTTCGATACAGTAATTATTAAATATTAACTCTATATAAAATTTAATGTTGCAATTGCAAATTTTATTTATGAGAAAAAAGTTTAAAATAACTTTGGCAATATGCATGCAAAATTTGGCCAACACGATGGCGCTAAATAGGGTCTAGTTCTGAGGTAGCCCACCTGCCTTTCGTCCCGCGTATTCCTCCCCCATTTTTAGCGTCCCACCAGACCCAATCGCGTCCGAAGTTACGGCGCGTATTTCTCTCAGAATTCGTATCCACCCCCTATCATCCTTGATTACGTTTTCACTGCCATCTGTGTATTTAAAAATTAAGTAAATTAATTTATATTATTTATAATATTTCATATATAAAATAAACTTTTAATGAAATTATTTTGTAAAAACGTAGATATTAATTTGAATAAATAAATGTTTTTTATCTAATTTGGTTGAAGAAGTAAAGTTAAATAGATGGCGACACAAGCATTTCAGTTTAAATTTTAAGCCCGCCAAAATGCCAATAACTCTTTGGTTGGTTGGGTAACTATATTTATTGTTATTTTACCTTTGGGCTGAATCGTACAACTGACAAGAGAAGTAAAAAATAAACGGTCCAATGACCGGCCACGATTCTGTTAGTGAATCCTGGAAAATTTTCTTTCTATAAAGTCTGTATTTTTTTTTTGTATTTGAAGTGTGGAAAAGGTTTAACAGGAAACAGGTGGAGTTAACAGATAACTTGATATTTGAAGGGAAGTCTTCATAAAAAATTTTTTCGAAGTACGAATACCATAGCCTGCTCGATTCCGAAACTTTGTTTAAATATAAACTTTTTCTGGCATTTCTGTTACTGATAAGCATCCGAGCACCTTGTCACTTGATTTTTTTTAGGACAAACTTCGGTGTATTGATTGATTGATTAGATTGCAAGTGTTATTCTATGATATGACTTTTCAATGTGTAAACACTATACTTCGTGAAAGAACCAATAACCTTCTAGATAAGAAAGAAGGTTTTTCTAACGCTCGGCTTGGCTCGAGATGATCCGGTATGGGACTTCAGTATTGGTATATTGTTGCAGCTATCGATTGAAGATACGGTACTAGGTTCTTTGAGTCTGAACCCTAAGGACTCAGCGCCTGGTTTAGTCTGTGTTACCGTATTATTCCTCCAAAGGTTTACCTAGATATGTTTTTTAGCATCCTATAGCATGAAAAAGGAAACAAAGGATTTTCTTCGTTCCTCGTACCTCTAATAATTTAAGAGTATTTGTAAAGGTAGCGAGAAAGCTCAAACCGTATGCGCTGTAGGTATCTAGTTCTAGTCTTTTCTATTATTGGATTTACCTTCCAAAATAGAACTGCGGGTAATGGTACTCTGGTGGCCCTTTGATGTGTTAAAGGTCGAGGTCCAACAGAAAGTATCGAATCAACAATGGTTGACCGTTCCGATCTCGGAGAGTTAGTTAAAGGTTCGGTTTCCACATCGAGAATACTATTAGTTGGATCTCGACCTTGAACTGAACTGAATTCAACGCCTATATGTTTGTATCTATCCTACCAGAAAAAAAGCCTAAAGAAATACTTGGAAATTTGGTTTAAAACACGATATCATGACGATATACTTCTGTATAAAAACATATTAAACCGAAGTTACCTTAAATTCTTTATTACCCTTTAAAATCCGTCACGTTTTTGATCGAAATGAGTAGTCCAAAACTCAATTGAGATATCAATCAATGATAGCTTTTGGTTTATTTACTTTTAGTTGAACTTTCAACTACTTTAACTTAAAAAGAGTTGTATAATGCGAGTCGGTAAATTGAACACTGTCCCGATCGAAGTTTAAAGAAAAAACAAAATCAGAATTCGCCTCCTGGGAAATTCGATCGCGAAGTTGTTGTATGAAGGGAGTCAGTCTGTATAGATTTCGATTATAAAAAAAGGTTTCGTACACAACCCTTCACACCTACGGAGGAGACATTTGAGTTAACGCGTTATTGCCTTCAATTACTACAAACAGATGCCAAGGGTTAAGCCGCGCCACGAAAAGAAGGGCGAGATAACGAGGAAATCATCGCTCGTCGGAGAAGTTCGCCCCATGAAAATGTCGTTAACGTATAGGTTAGCTTTACCACGGAATTAAATACGGATGTTTCGTTCTGACAGATTCTCAGTAATAAGACGTTAGTTGAATCAAGAAGTGATATCAAGTTTATTAGGGAGAAGGTATAAATTCGCCACATTTCCAGCTTTATCTCCAGTCCAAACGTTACCCGCCTCTAAATTACAACCAGCATCTCATTGGTTCTTGAAAACGCACGTCAGCGCGATGCGAATAACGAAAATTACGTATTTTCCGACTGAGGAGACGCGAAATAGCCCGGCCTCCTTTTACATCCCCCTTGTATTTTGAAAGGGGGACTGGGACTATGGCGCGCGAATACTTAAGCATCTTATACCTTCTCCCTAATAAACTAGATATCCCTTCTTGGTTGAATCTACAAGTTACTCCGAACTCCTTCAGTTACTTCCATCTAGACTCGAAAAGAAGGTTCGGATGGTGACGGTCGTGGCGTGAACGGGAAAACTTTGATAGAAAATGATTGTCGCCTACCGTTTCAGTGATTAGGTTAGCGAAAGCTATTTTCAGAGCCCTCATTTTCTTCCGTGGCTTCGAGAGAGAGAGAGGTCCTGAGAGAGAAAGAGAGAGAGAGAGAGAGAGAGAGAGAGAGAGAGAGAGAGAGAGAGAGAGAGAGAGAGAGAACCATGGAGTTGTTTGAAAATTGGATAAATGATATTAATAACGACAGACAACAAAAGCCACTCTCGAGTGGAAAAGAAGATCATTTTTCTATCGGATAAAATGAAAGGTCGCTAATAAAAATATTGTCGTTTTTATCGCAGCTGCTATAATGATATACGATTTTCATCAGGCATACATAGATTTCTTCAAATTGGAATAGTTAAGAGGCCATTTTCTGGGCCTTTATGCTAGAATTAAAGAGGACGGGGTGCAGAAACCATCACCCTGACGTCACGCATAATTTATTTGAGCCTAGAAATCACGTGATATCTTCGCGGCTTGCGACCTAACCAAAACATCATATACATTCGAATAACCAATGAGATTCGGGTAAGGAGGAGTTGGCGGTTTAACGAAGTTTTTAACCCTTCCCCCTTCCTTCAATCAGATGTTAGTATGGGATTTAAAGATTCCTGGTAGACGAAATCTATGTATTCCCGTTTTGATAAAAATGAAACTTTACGTTAAAAATGCCTCGAAAGACCTAGCCCCTTGTTCCATCAATCTTTTTGAATTTTCTTCACTCGCTTGTGAATTTTTTACCCGTTTATTTTCGGGCTAAGCCGATTGTTCTAGTGGCTCCTTTATCCGCGGGAAACTTGCCTGTAAATGACGTTTTAAAGGATTACATTGTTTGGTAAGGTTCCATAAATCGGAAGGCCATGCAGTAAGTATCCCGTGGTGACTTTCATAAACATTTTTAGGTCTTGTTTTCGACGTTTAATATAATATAATTTACAAGTATTTTATTATCCCATATTAATATTACTGATTCTAGCATGAATTCAATACATATCACTAAAGTATGATACGAATTTCGTTAGCGTATAGTGTATTTTAACCTCAAGGCGCTGTTGTTTTTCCCGCCAGTACGGTGGACTTTTCGGTCAGCCTACTTACAGGGGATTCTAAGGGGAATTTTAAAGCTTTAAATTTCGAACGTGACTTCGAGCTCTTACGTGTTTTAAGTATATATATATATAAGTTCGAACTGTTGTTTTGGAAACCCTTTGGCTATCTTAATCGATCAAAAATATATTACCAAAGTTCTAATATATCCACGATAAAATGGAAAACAACGCTCGGCTGTAAATATAGACCTTATCGATTCAAATTTAACGCTTGTTCTTTTATACCTTTCTCTATAGGAGGGAGATAACCGTGCAAACTCAACACGGGCTTTGAATTGAAATTGCCTATATCTATAGGTATATGTTGTTACAGTCTAAACATATTTAGTTTTATCAAAGAGAAGAAACGGAGATGTTAACGGTTTTAAGATTGAAACCGAGCCTATGTTACCTACGAAGTATACGGAGTTTTTGATGGCGAGGCTTAGCTTTCAATCTTTAAAACTTATGGGAGACATTATCCACCGCTCTCTAAAATCTGTATCGTTTTCTAGCTCTTTCATTCGCGGGATTGCGCTGGATAGTGACGAATAAATCAAGGTAGTTTCTTTTATCTTGAGAATTTACCTGCAGTGATGCTTTCAATTGGTACGTCCCATTCCCGAGGGTTTTCTCCGCGGTTTTTCTACTCGCTTGAGTTCGAAGTTTATAGGCCACTAAAATGTCGGATATTGCGAGCATTGTTTTTTTTATTTTAGTTTCACTGCGCATGGGCAAAAGTTTGATATGATTTCCTCCGCGTTAGTTGTTTGGAGAAAAACTTTACTCATACGTAACTTTTTTCCCGTAACTAGATCATAAGGAAGAAAGATAAAAACTAGTTATTCGGGACCCTAAATGTACCGATCGATTCGTACCAACTCAGACGTACATACGCGAACACTAAAATAAGAAATGAAACAACGCAAATACATTCCAACATAACAAAGAAACAACCACGTATAATATTTGTAAATAATCAAGATATATTTTCATCGTGCACCGAAGTAAAAGAGGCATTTACTACATTCAAACGGATCAAATAGAGAAGAAGGATCTTACCCATTGCGTTTTCCTGAAGAGTTTTACTTAAGCCTTGGCATATTTTTCTTTTTTAGTCTCGTTTGAAATTGAGAGTCTCTGGTAGGCTGGTTTTATCTTGAAGGTAGGAGTAGATGGGCACGAAAGAAGTAAAGATGAAGAGGCTGAGCTAAACCTTGGAGGCCGAGACAATTTTATTCAACGGCAGCTAGAAAAGATGAGCAGCGCATTGTCTTTTGGGTATAAGTCGCCTCTTGTGACTAGGCAACGTGGCGCCTTTTGCTTTTGTCTTTCTTACATTGACATTTAGGCAAGCTAGTATTCATCTTGGACAGGGTACCTAGATCAATCATAAGAGAAGGGACGCCTCTCGCTAAAGACACGTTGAAGACAACTCGTAAATACTGGACGGGTAACAAATACGGAACACTGCGCATGAATAATTGATCTATATATAAAAAAGAAAAGAAAATATAATTAATAACACTTCCTTTTTCGGTAATAACATAATTTTTATTTAATTTTTTTTTCTTCTGTATTTTTTTTATCGATACAAACATACATCATCCATTTGATAATTTATAACACATGTTTATATATATATATATATATTTCTCATTTGTTTTTTTGTTATTTTTTTACAAGGCTTACAACAATATACTTCATTTATTTACCCCATCATGTTTGATTATATAAATATTATCAACAACGTATTTTGTAGTAGGGCGTGACGTTTTTTGCGTAAATATAAAGGCGCGTACCAACTAGTTTTCTAGTAGCACTGCGAATGGGTTTGTGTGGCGCGTAGGTCTTTTTAGGTATTGACTGATTAATGCTTTCCTATGGAGCCAGACCAACTTTTTAAAAGCATCCAAGTTAGGTCTTCTTTAATATCGATTTTTTATTAGTAAATAGATTAATCAGAGGCTTTCAAGTTATTTTAAACTTTGTTAACCGAAGGGATATAATTTAATACAGAATCTTTTAGTAACTTCCAATTAATCTACTTCTCTTTTCGTATTTATTTAAGTTCATAGTCTGCTAGTCTCCACTATTACCAGAAGGGGATAATATAAGAAGGATGACACTCTGTATCCTTTTAATACTTTAGTTATGTAATTTGAATCTTCCCGGGCTCATCCTTTTTGAACTATACGGTTTCGTAACCCTGCTCCAAATGTTCTGATGTTGAGAAGAATCATGTTGCAATTACCCCACTTCGTCGTACACTTCTCTCAAAGCGAAGTATTATATACTTCTAGTATAACCTAATGACCCATACGCCAACTTTACATGGAAGATTTCACAATTATTTTGTTTGTTCCCGGAATCTGAGGTTGTTTTTTAATGGTAGATCAGTTTTTTGGCAGCTTCATCTGGTTTTTTTTTTCTTATATTGCAGTCATAGTTGCGTATTTTGCAAAAGTTTCATGTATTTTTTTATCTATAGAAACGTAATTACATTGTATGATGTCTAAACTTAATCCGAGTAAACGATGTCTAACAATGCGCTATTGATCGAACGAAAAGCCAAAGAGATGGTTAAGAGTAAACTTACAGTGACCCTTTTTATGACCTTTAGGCAACACCCGGCC
>JAEQBA010003906.1:0-263955 GCA_019434445.1 Phalangium opilio
GTTTTTATTCATTTTAATTTTATTTGGCGACTTGGAATGGAGCAAAATTGTCAAAGCAAAAAGTTTGTCCAAGTCAATGAAAGACTATATAATTATTTTCCATACCGGTTGAATGATTCCAGTGGACATTTCAGGGAATACTAATTTATCCATCTTTGGTAATAAGGCCCGGCGTCTAATTGCCCTAAAAGATAAAACGAGAAGGTGTAAAGTCACTGCGCTAGTACTTCAGTGTACTAACTCAAAGCATTAACATCGCGTTACAATAGACCATTTCGAAAATCCATACAGAGAAATCAATACACAGGGGCGTGGCCGCTATTGGGGTATTCTCTTTCTCACCTCACCAAGAACCACCGCTAGAGGTTGCGTGAGTAGTGTAGCCTCCCACATGTCGTCAATTCGGGCTCCGTCTGGCGTTGCCTCTTGGCGCGAAGGAGAATACCCCAATGAGGGCCCTGCCCCTGTGTTTTGGTGTTATATATCCAGGATATAAGAAATTACTTCTAATAAACAAGGAAAAAGCGTACTTTTGTAGAAGCGTTGGTGATCTTGTTTTTATCAACATATCAATTTCTTCATTCGTCAAATAAAATATAAGATCTGCTTCGGGTAATCTTCCTTCTTTAACCATCATTTGAGCCAATTCTCTGTAGGCTTTTCTACACTTGTCAACGCATCGAATTGCAATAGACTAAAAATCATACATTTCAAAGTCAATTACGCCCAAAACTAACAACGCTTTGAAACTCGCTAATGTGTAGAAATCTTTAAATACAACTCCACACTACTTACTTTTGTTCTTTCTCTCATTCCCACAGCTTTACGACATAAAGGGATCGCGATCAAAACTAACACCTTAAAGTTCATAAGTTATATTTCTATTTCTTATAATCCCTTATTGAATACTTACTTTTGAAACCAACTTAGGGGTACTGATAGGTTCTTCATGGTTTCGTATGTGCCTATGGGTTTCTTACTTTTCTTTTCTCAGTTACACACGCCATATCCTAATTAACGCAATTAAAGCGTAATTAATTTTACTGATAATTAGCAACTTCATTAGTTCTAATACCTGTAGCGTTTTAAACCATCCAAGAGGATCATCACCCCAGGTTTTAGTCATTACGTCAAACTATAAATTCATTTAAAATAATTAAACGTTAGCTGTTTAAATGTTTCAAGATATTGGTCAAGGCACTATTATCGCACCTCTTTGTAACATCTATGACCATGAAGCTCAAGGAAACGTTTGAATGCCACTCCAGCTTCAGTTCCCGTGGTTTGGAGCCATTTCAGGGCATCCTAATAGAAGCAGGTTTTTAAAATATTTTATTTTAATTATTGGGTTTTATCAAAAGCTCGTAGATAAAACCAAAAAGTGTCCTTCGTTCCCAGTTCCCAGTCTTTGGCTGTAGATGCCATGTAAATCTAGAAGCAAATGACCCTCCTCTCAACCTCAACACGAACCAACCAGTCAGAGGAGATCTTTTTTTAGGTCAAAGGTTTCAGGAAAATATTATTCTATGGTGACGATCCAAACGTTAATTATTGGTTTGCTACTATGGAAGCCTATTCACGCATGCATGTTCCCTGCGATTCCATCGTAAAGTTAAACATACGCAAAGGGGTCGACACTATTCTAAGAGGTAAAGCCGGGGGTTTCTCATATTACACGGCGCGACGAAGCTTCAATGAAGTATACTTTTACCGTGAACTTTTGGTTTCATAAGTTCATAAAATATGTTCCATAAGTATGTGACTGGTTAGTGAGAGCTTGTAATGAAGTGAGTTGACGTAGGTGAAACGACATAGATTCTCGTAAAGTGACGCCTGGTGAGGCGCTGTCAAAGCCTTAGTACAGATTAAATAGGAAGATAGACTGCAAAACCGCGTGTAGTCATTTCTCGCTTGTCGTTCTCGAACTAGCTCTCAGTGAGCCTATAGCATTACGAAGTGTAGGAAATGCTATACTTTAGGAACATAGCTTATGAACTTAAGTTTAGATCCATACCTCTTTTTTCATTTCTTTGAACGATTTGGCGCTAGTTGACTTGGCAATGATTTCTGATAGTCTCTAAATTTAAATTAAAGAAAATAATTCGTCCATTAGTTTATTTGTAAAAGTAAAATATAGCCCTCGTAAACTTGAAATAATTGAAAGAGGTTGATTGTAATGTCACAATTGAATCAAGTGTCAAAGTTCAATGTCACTTTCGTTTAATTGCCCTTCGAACTTAAATTTCTTACTTCAATGGCGTTTGGCACGTCAACGCTTTCGACTTCGTAGCAAGATGAATTAACGTACGCGAAGTCCTTGAAAACATCCGAACTCCATCCTAATTTCCAATTGAAGTTAATACTTATAATTTTAAATTCATTACTAAATTGTCTACCTTTATTGGCGGCTTTTAGAATAGACAGTAGAAAGATGTTGTAGAATGATGAAACTATAGAGGCTGTCATGAGACCAACCATATTCTAAAATATGCGAAAAATATGAACATCACTAACACTATCGAAATTTAAGACTAGCATTGTTTTATCGAAAGAGGTTATAAAACAATGAATAAATCAATCAATAAATGTACAATATTAAATAAAATGTTTGATGTTTCTGCATTAAACACTACACTTTAGGCTACCGCTAACGGAGGTTAACGGAATATCGTAAAACTTAACGCTTAACCCCTAATTAAGCATCGTATTTTGCTTTTGCGCTCTTTAGAGCTGCAAAAACATTGGTCTGACCCCTGCTGGCTGGCTGGGTGCCTTTATTTCAATTTTCAAGTTGTGAAAAATGTTTTTTAATCAACATGGTGAATATATTTCGTGTGGGTGGGCCCAAAGACTATGTAGTGTTTATTGTCTACATAGACAGGAAATTCTTCCCGGTTTCCGTTCCCTCAAAACCACCTGGGTAGCTTATATAGTGCGTTTCTTACTTGTGCAACCTCCAAGAATTGTAACCAAAGATCCTGATGCGCTGAATAAGAATCTTTACTTTTCGACAAATCAATTTTATAATTCCAAGCACGTTTTTTGTTATTCTTGATAATTTGGTTGCAAAATATCATATCCTATAAACGATGAAGATCATTCAGAAGTGAACAATTCAGTTACAACTTTAGGCAAGACTACACAGAACTAATTGGAATCATTGTCGCCCTCATATATCCCATGTTAATTTCTATTCGGGTTTTGTGGGCCGTGCTTGAGACCGTCTCATAATTCTGAAGTTTTTCTCACAGCAATTTCATTGGTTGGTAGCAACCCGAGGTAGGCGCGCGCAAGGCTTGATAGATTATTCGTGAGGTAATATTCCTCATGCATAATGATTAGTCTACCTCTTTCCACAAAATCCGTCTAGATACGTCGAGAACATGTTATTACAGTGATTCCAATTAGCTGTATGAATTCCTGTTTTTAGAACTAGAATATCTTACATGAATAATGTAGGAAAGTTGCTTAATGGCAGAGTTAGGAGGGTAAAAGGCGTTTCGTTTCGCCGCTTTTTTGAACATATTTTCATCTTCCAATATTCTACCGAGTAATGAGATCATTGCGGCTTCAATAACCAGGTTCATCTCACCGTGATAAAACCGAAGTAGCCCCTATTGGGAAGCAAAAGGTCAAATAGAGTGGTCAGCGGCGAAAATAACAATAAGCAAAAGCGCTTAAGACCTGTAATGTCCCCTGAGTTAGATATTGATTACTGAAAGCTAGTCGTTGGTGTAGTGATCACGGATATGTATAAATACTAATAATAACTTTTTTTCTGCCGAAAAGACGGCTAAGCGAAATGAAAGGTAAGAGATGGAAATCCATAATACGTTAGTATTTACACATATCCATGGCGAAGTAAGTGTCTACACTTGTAGTGCATATCTTATAAACTACCGGTTTTATTGAACTTACGTCGAAGACATTGAACAGGGAGTGATTTTGAACTCTTCCTTTTCCACGCAGAAAATACGGGTTCGTAGGAAGGTTGTACTTGCCGCGAGGTGACAAGTGCCACTAAAATGTTATAGATGTGACGTTTAATGTCATACCAATTTGAAATATTAGTCAGTATTACTTTTGACTTACTCTTAAAACTGTATCGAAACAACTGTGTATCAAAACACAACCCAAAGGCGAAAAGGCTCCGGGCATTACTTCGCTAAATGTTGATTAAAAAAATCAAAATGGACACGTGTTTCATAGATGTCAAATATAGTTCTCAATTACCCAGCATTGGCGGTTGAGTAATATTCGAACTCTGATCTCATTGGAGAGTCTAGCTCGTGGGACAATTCCACTTCGCTTTCTTTGTCAAATGTTGTGATAGGTCGGGCCTATAAATATCTAGAATTAGGCCTAACTTGGTACACTTAGGAGAAACTAAAGTATTTTAAATGACTTGCCTGTAAAAGATACAGCTTTTGGTTATAGAATCCCCATTCCATATCTACTGGTAAACCGTACGATTTTTCAACCTGTAAATTTAGTATATTGTATTATACTATTAAAATATGAAAATGATAGAAATTTGCGAGTTAATAATTTTCAATATTTTTCAACTGATTAATGAAATCGGTGAAACTAAATTGAAATTCTTGAAAATTAACAATTCGAAATAAGTGATTGTGTTTCCTCAAAAAAGACATGGTTTGGAGAATCATGAAAAACTAGTTGCTTAAAAATATTTTCAACGAATATTTCAAATATTTAAATTAAATTAAATTAACTGGATGATTAACTTTGTTTCAAATTGATTATTTGTATTTTAGTGCCTTTATCTTTTCGAAACTAGAGATTTCAATTTCGTAATATTCTATTGGCACATCCTTAAATGTTGTCGTATGAGGCATTAACACTAACCAAAATTCCAGTTTCTGCTAGAAGTGTAGCATCTTCAACCGAGAGACTAGATTTACTGGAGAGTTCATCCGATAGCTTCTCTTCAACAACACCTCCATCATCTAAATGATTTAAAATAAATGATGTACCTTTCTGTTAATATAATTGCAAAATGGGTTATTTTTGACATATCGCACCTGACATAACAATTTGAATGTCTTTCTTTCCGATGTCGACTTTCGTCACACCAACAATTCCATTTTCGTTTCGTTCAATTGTAATTGTGTCCGGATCAGCCGCAGCCGAAACTACGGACTAAATGAAACAAATTTACCATAAATATAGAATTAAACTGCCAGACAACCATTTCATAATCGATTAAAATCGGATAAATCATTAAGAAAACTTACACCGAAAAAATATTCCGTTAATTTGATAAAAACAAATATAGTTTCGTAAGTTGAGGAATGCTTAGCTAAACCATAGAGAATATACAGTAGAGGAGTAGACACTTTAGCCTTTACCAATACATAAGGGAATATCTCGCCAAATTTTTACTATTCATTACCGGTTGTTTCCAATTGGGTGATTTTCTTCTGTACAGGGCATCATTATTGGTTGAAAAATGTCCTCCGCTTTGCTGTACATTCTCTATGGAGGCGGAGAGTGATATTTAGACAATGGTAAGAAACCGAGGGCCGGTAGTAGCTTCATGAAATTTAACGATAAGTGAATACAGCAACTGTCCACTCCTCTACTGAATATCCTTCATGGCCAAACAAAAATTTTCGTTTATAAACCGCCATAGAGAACTCTAACCTATTAACAACCACAACATCACGTGACGATTTCGTTTGAATGCGCGCGCTTTATTCTCGTAGTCTCTAATTGGTTAAAGTAATATAAGGCGGGCTTTATAAAATACACGCTTCATTTATCTAATATAATGGATTAGAACCAAATATTTTGCACTTAAAAAATTCATTTAAAATTAACGAATGATTTCTGGTAAGTTTTGTTAATGAATTTGATGTTTTTAGATACATGATTATAAATCGATGAAAAATGGCTTTCCGTCCATTTCATTTTTCTTTTAAATGACTAGAGCTAAAGGGTAATACCTCTCCTATTCCGTAATTAGCTGATATGCTTAATTGTTTGGGATTTCCCGTGACGGGATCGCACGTGAACATAACACCGGCTACGTCAGCTGGCACCATTTCTTGAATAACCACGGCCATTGGTGAATTCAGAATTTGTCCATTTTGCCTATAATTTTTTGGATATTTTTCATTAATTACCTCCAAATAGTTAATTAAGAAATACATTAATGCTAATTAGTACCTTTTGTATTGAATGGCTACAAAAGAAAACTGCGAAGCCCAACATTTCAATACGGCATTGTATATCTAAAATTACGAGGTCAAGAAAAATTGTAAATTTATATATTGTGGTGTATTTTGAGTTAACCATTTACCTGGTTGAAACCTTCAACTCCAAGATAGGTGGTCATTTGACCAGCGGCCGAAAGTTCTTCTGAATCTTCACCTGTAGAGGGAATATATTAGAAAGTTATAATAGTTTTACACAAAAATGTCTGGAGCTTTCAATTTTTTCAAGTTTGGGTGCGATAAAAACTCATTTTTACCTGAAGCCGAAGATCGCACAGCAAATTTGATTGACTCGACGTCATTTCCAAAGGCTGATATCAAATTTTCTCTTATACTGTTTTTAATACTTTGCGTAAGTGGTCTCTGTCCAAATCCAGCAGAGGCCCTGAGAAGAAAATAGTACGATTTTGAAGATTTCCCCGTGTCTACATTAACTTAGTCAAAGCATGCATGATATGTATGATTACTATAATGTACAAGGATGATGATGAGGAGGATGTGTAATACTAGAGAAACTGGCGCCTTGTGGAACAGCTCCGGTCCAGTGGGACGCTTTGAAATGGTGGAGTAATAGTCGGACGCAATGGTAATTGGTTCGTCTGTAGCTCATCTTAGACAACCATCACTGAGTCCAACTATTTCTCCCCATTTTCTAGCGTCCAACTGGACCTGTGATGTTCAATAGCTAGCCGGATTCCCTCGGATTACGCATCATTCACCCATCATCTTTGATCAAAGGGACCTTTTCTTCAAAATTTCAAAGTTGAAAAAAGGAGCATGGAAACAGTCATTAGGGTGCCGGCGCAGAAACGCTCTCAAATTTTTAGATTTCACTAAGAAAATTTTGCTAAGCCTTTGAAAACAAATTAAGGCTTAACAAATGAATATTTTGCAACGTTTTCCGGCACGTGAACGTTAAATTAATGATAAGAATAAGCTTTAAAACTAGGGTATTAATTGAACGTACTGTTTGCAAGAATCTCTAAATTTCGAAGACAAAAATATGTTAACCACTAAATTGCAACCCCAAAAAATTATCTTACCTGCTAACAGATTCCAATGGCTCTATGACATCGTTTAATTTAGTTTCCTTGACATGTTTCAGATAAGCAGCCGTTGTAACAACCAAACCTCTTGGTACTGAAAACTATCGCAATTATCGTTAGATTTACGCGTAAGTCTGTTAATGATGATATTTACTTTGCTGTTTTTGCCGAGGGGTTAGTCATTCTCCAAAATTTTGTACACCTGATTTCTGATTTCTGAATTTTTATGTGAATTCCGTTGATTACTGAATGAATTTCTTGATTTCCGTGATTACGATTATTTTAGGTGATTTCCATAATCTTTACAATGATTTCCCGTTATTGCCGCAGATTACTCGAGAATACTACTTGAATTCCACTGATTACTCGAGAATACTACTTGAATTCCATGATTACTCGTGATTACTATTTGAATTCCACTGATTACTCGTGATTACTATTTGAATTCCACTGATTACTCGTGATTACTATTTGAATTCCACTGATTACTCGTGATTACTATTTGAATTCCACTGATTACTCGTGATTACTATTTGAATTTCACTGATTACTCGTGATTACTATTTGAATTCCACTGATTACTCGTGACAACTATTTGAATTCCACTGATTACTCGTGATTACTATTTGAATTCCACTGATTACTCGTGATTACTATTTGAATTCCACTGATTACTCGTGATTACTATTTGAATTCCACTGATTACTCCATTTCAACTGATTACGATTTTTATTTTGGATTTTCGAATTCCTCGATTGATTATGCGTGATTATTTGACGAAATATGTGATTACCGAGATGATTACAAAAGATTACTAGGAAATCATGTGATTATTTCTGATTCTCTCAATATTCCATGTGATTTCCAGTGATTATCGGAGATTTCAGATTACTCACAAAATTGATTATGATTACTTATGATTTTCTTAGAATTCTAGAAATCAAGTAATCGATTTCGGCGGTTTTGTACACCTGATTACTCAAGTGACTAGCCCCTCGGTTTTTGCCTAATTCTTTTGCTAAAATTGTCAGTTCCGCTAAAGATGAACCTTTTCCACCTGATACCTCGCTGTGTCGACACTCGAAGCTTGTCAACGGAAGAACCAACGCTGAATTTTTTGGTTTACCTGAAATGGAAATGGTAGCAAATCTCTACTGATGAGTCTAGGTCTAACCAAAACCACTGTGAATACGTATAGTAGTAAACGTAACGCTTACCTAAAGCTGGTAACTGTATCTTTGGCATCGACAATGGTTGAGTATTTTTTCTACGAAATTGCAATTAAAGTTAAAATTCAATTGTAATTAGAGGTTAACAATTATTATTTAGTACTAACCCATTATATTCCAAGATGACACCGTGTCCAATTTCATCTCCATCTAATACAGCTTCAACTAAGGACATTTCAGTTTCTGTGTTATCACCATTGTTAAGGTGGAGAGTTTTTTCTGGTTTCTTAACAACGCAGTGTCGGGTCAATGGACCTTAATACGTAATGATTTTGTTAATATTTAATAAGATTAATCATAGTTAAATAGCTGTACCTCGCGTAAAGGTGACGGTTACATTTCCGTTGGCATTTGTTTTGTGACTAGCGTATCTGACCGGTCCACCCAGCGATGTTGAATTCATGATATAAGCAAAATGGAATCTGCGAGCGATAGAATTTAAATAGTGATTTGCATATATGCTTATTTTGATGATTTGAGCTTTGTTTAGTTACTTTTTGCTGGCTGATGGTAGAGTAATTTCGCAATAGTGCAGAAACTCGCCACTCTATTGGTAGAATATATTTTGAAAATTAAGAAATATCTTCAAAAGACATTTAAATCATGGTAATGTGATACTTTCCGAAAATTATAATTTTAAATCATTTTTTAGGTAATTTGCAAGTAATACATGGTAATTTATCTGTTTTTCATGGTACATTACAAGTAATTTATGTACTTTACTCTGCTAGTAATTTACGCACTATTCGAGTAATTCACGGTATTTTCCAGTAATTAACGTTAATCTGCGGGTAATTCATTGTGCTCTGCGAGTATACTCTGTGAGTAATTCCTGGTACTCTGCGAGTAATTCATGGTACTCTGCGAGTAATTCATTGTACTCTGCGAGTAATTCAGGGTACACTGCGAATAATTCAGGGTACCCTGCAAGTAATTCATGGTACTCTGCGAGTAATTCACGGTACTTTGCAATTAAATCATGGTACTATGCGAATAATTCATGTTGCTCAGCGAGTAATTCATGGTACTCTGCCAGTAATTCGCGGTATATTGCGAGTAATTCATGGTACTCTGCGGATAATTCATAGTACCCTGCGAGTAATTCATGGTCCCTGCGAGTAACTCATGATACCCTGAGAGTAATTCATATTACTCTGCGATCAATTCATGGTACTTTGTGAGCAATGAACCCGTAGAGTATGAGTAGCAAATAATACTAAATTTATCCACGAACCCTGAAGTATAAGAAGTATTCTTTGGAGAGAGCCTTCTTGATAAACTTGTCTTTATCTGATGATAATCAAAATTGATTTTCAATTATAAAACTTGCATTATAGTTAGATTATTTTGAAATGTCAGCACCAGTATTACTGCGCCTCCTAGCACCCCATAAATTAACCTCCATGTCCTCTATATTGTCTTCTGGTATTTGAACCTCACCGATTAAGTTAGCAGACTGAATCCATCTATCAGCTTGACATTGCATCCTTTAATTTAAAGCAAAATTTTAAATCAATGAATTTGTCAAGATCTGCAATTCAATGAACGTACTCTTTTATTTTTCCTTCCCAGTTCGATTCAGTTGCCAGAAATCTCGCCCATGATTTAATATGAACATCCGTACTTGGATCTTGCGGACTTGATGAACTTATGCACCTAAAATATCAAGTGAGTAAAATAATAGAAAAATCAGTACATGAAGTTTCACCAATTATGTTAAAGTTAGATATCTTGGTTCTTTCGCTGTTTTTGTTGCTAACTTCATGGGATGTTTAAAATTGAAATCATTGAGAACCTGGTTAAGTTTTACTTACATAAATCCAAATTTGGCATGAACTATTTTTTCTTCGTTGTCTATAACCCTCCTGTGAATTAAAGTAATAATTATTAAAATTTATTTAATTACTATAAAGGGTGCTCAAGAAAAGGGTGGTATAGGACCAAAGTACAGTGGGTTGGTTCTATGAGTCAAAAATGTAGAGTGTATGATTTTGCCACAATGGACGCTCCCTAAACAAGTTACAATTGGAGTGTTTACCGCTGACCACTAAATTTAATTAACATTGTCTTTCTTCAGTTTCTTGATTAAATTTAAGGAGTCATCTATAAAACACTAATCATAACTTACAAATTGTAGAAAAATGTCATAAAAGTTACGTATTCGACTCAAAATCGGCCATAGAACGAGTTTACTTCGGTCTAACCATCTTTACCTTTTTCTAACACCCCTGTATAATTGTTTAATCTAATTAATATTAGTCTCTTTATTAATTACTTTAAAAGTCCATTATAAGAAACTCTCCATCGTCTCATGGGAATTAAACACTTAATTCGAAGTCCCCCGCCAACAAAACTCTCCAGTCCTGTCTTTGGTTCGATGTAAAATTGTTCATGTGGTAAATTGTATTCAACGCCATTTTCCAGTTTCAGTTTCAACCAGATTGAAGTTAACCCTTTAGCGTTTCTTGTAACTTGAACCAATAACGATGCGCCAGAACTACTTCCACCGTAAAACATGATGCTTTCCTACATGGTCAAGTGAAGATAAACATTGTGTTGTTAAAAATATGGGGAACTGACCCATAGTGGTAATGGTGTGATAGTTTAGGCTTAGGCCTAGACTTAGGGTTAGGTTTGGCTTTTGGGTTAGGGTTAGGATTAGGTGTAGGGTTTGGTTTAGGGTTAGAAATATAGGTTATGTTTAGGGTTAGAAATAGGGTTAGAAATTTAGGTTAGGTTTAGGATTAGAAATTTAGGTTAGGTTTAGGATTAGAAATTTAGGTTAGGGTTAGGGTTAGGTTTGGGGTTAAGTTATGGTTAGGCTTGATTAAAAATACTTTTTGGAATTCACATGGTATTCAAGTTTCATTTTCAAATTGTTTGAAGAGACTGGTGTTAGTTCAAGCAGAAGTATACAATACTTCTCTTTGAGAGAAGTGTGCCACAAAGAAGTGTAAGTGTAACGTCATTCTTCCCAACATCGGAAAATTTGGAGCAAGGTTACTAAACCGAATCACATACCCGATAACATCATTTCTCTATTAGCGCTTAACTATTTGGCAAAACGCTTTTGCGGATTTTTGACCCACCCCCAAGACGAGGTTTGCGGGTTGATTGCTGGGGATTTAGTGCCAAAAAATTACAGAATTCATCTTACGGTGCGATGCCCATCTGAAGTTTGATGAGCGGGAAAGCAAACAAAAAGGGTGAGCCAAGGAAGAATGACGTTACATAACTGAAGTATTAAGAGGATACAGAGTGTCATCCTTCTTCTATTATCCCCTTCTGGTTCAAGTGATATTTAATTTTAACGACAAGTGAAGTACTGTACATCCTTAACGTTTAGAGTACACGCTAATCGTTTGCTTAAATGGTTTTCCATTAATTTAAAGAAAACGTACCGTTTCATTTTCTTTAATGGGTCTTCTGTATTCGAGTTCAAATTCTTTTCCGGGAATTCTCAATGCTAGTTTTTCCAAATCGAAAACGACGTTTTCAAAGTCGTAGAAATCGTGGCGACCTTTAGTTGCACGCCTCAAGTTCCATATGAAAATATACGCCCATATTTCCTTGATACCGTGAATAAAACCTAAATTGAAATGCATCCAATCTATAATTTGCTAATAAATTCGGTTGTCTTTTTCATCCTCAGAATTAATTTACTTCAATGAAGGCAATTTGACCATTTAAAATACCATATTAGTTACTAATGTATTACATAGGTTTAATTAGTTCCTATCTTTTCAAACATTGACACTGTGTTGCAACCATTCCAAAAGATTGACCCTAAGTTGTCAATTTTCAAAAATAATGACCCTAAGTTGTCCTACTAAAGCGGTTGAGGATTGCTTTTCCAAAAGATTGACCGTAAGTTGTCCCCTTTCAAAACGTCTGACCCTAAGTTGTTCCTTTTTCAGAAATATTGACCCAAGTTGTCCCCTCTTTCCAAAGATTGACCCCAAGTTGTGCCGTTTCCAAAAGATTGGACCAAGCTGTCCCTTTCCAAAAGGTTAACCCAAGTTGAGCCCTTTTCCAAAAGATTGGCCCTAAGTTGTCCCCTTTCCAAAATATTGACCCTAAGCTGTCCCCCTTCCAAAAGGTTGACCCACGTTGTGCCCTTTTCCAAAAGATTGACCCTAAGTTGTCAACTTTCCAGAAGGTTAACCCAAGTTGTGCTCTTTCCAAAATATTGACCCAAGTTGTCCCTTTTCAAAAAGATTGACCCTAATTCGCCACATCAATCACATGCGATAATTTTGAGTTTGTGTCAAATTTTCATTGTTATACAAGAATATGTACCGATGTTAAACCTTCAATGTTCTTATCACATCAATCACTTTGGAATCCATTAACTGATAATCATTATGAATCAACACTTAAATGTGATACTTTTTGACTTTATCGGAGAAAATGCGGTTATCGCGTTTAATTTCCTACATAATTTTATAAATATAACAAAATTTGCCAAAATTTTGAAAGACACGCTTTATCTATTACATTGGAACTGCTAATCTTGTGTGACCTAGTTTTCGCAGAGTTAGTATAGTTATGATTGGAGTGTTTTAGGGATGATCCCTTAAATTTGAGTAAGAATTTGAAAGAATGTTACATTAATTAAGGGACCATCCGTAAAACACTACAATTATGACTCTTTTATGGGAAAAGAGTCATAGAAGTTACATTTTGGACTCAATATCGCCCATAATACAAACTGCACTTCGGTCCTAGAACCCTTTATGGGACACCACATTTAAAAATGGATAAAGCGTAAAGTTAAGGAAAATTATGTATTGAACGAAATTAAGTGTTTCCATAATATTAATTGCAAGGAAAATAAAGAGTGCAGTATATTAGATCCAAGGTTAAATTTCACTTTCATTTAAAAATAAAATTTCATTTTCATTTAAAAATAAAATTTCACTTTCATTTAAAAATAAAATTTCACTTTCATTTAAAAATAAAATTTCACTTTCATTTAAAAATAAAATTTCACTTTCATTTAAAAATAAAATTTCACTTTCATTCAAAAATTAAATTTCAGTTTCATTTAAAAATAAAATTGCACTTTCATTTAAAGATTAAATTTCACTTTCATTTAAAAATTAAATTTCACTTTCATTTAAAAAATTAAATTTCACTTTCATTTAAAAATTAAATTTCACCTTAATTCAAAAATTTATTTTCACCATAATCCAAAAATTAAATTTCACCTTACCTTTTTCATTCTTGAATAACGTCGATAGAAAATACCCTACAGGTATATTAGTCAAAAATGATAGCCCGAACATTTTAACTCCAATTAAAAATTAATTCATACGCGAAACTGCGTTTATGATATGAATTAAAACACGATAAATGGGCTTACTGTAAAGACTGTGTGCTTGTCACACTGCGCTCGGTGTGGTCTCGTGCAACTAGATAAAGACTATTTGTACTAGGAGTAATTGATTCGAAGAGTTTTAACCCGAGATATTATTGTCCTTGAAGGTTTCACAAAAGTAGTTCAATCTTGCGCAGTGAACTCAGTTGTAAGTGACAATGAGTAGACCATTCCATTAACTCCAGAAGAGAAGCAAACACCATAGGGGCGGGGTTAACTTCTTGGGTTATTTCCCTGGTGCCAAAAAGTGCCGCTAGAGGCAGTGCGAGTTGACCTGTACATTTAGTGATCTCGGGCGACCTCCTGCCTGTGTGTGGATTTGTCCCCAAATAATCAATGGAAAGGTCAATTGGGGTTTTAAATACTAAAATAGAAAATTTAATTCAAATGAAGGCGGTAATTCAATTCGCAATTGCTCATTTTTCGTTTTGCGCTATTTATGATGGGAAAACGATTAATCTGACCATTGCTGGCTGGCTGGGCGTCTTTATTTGATGTATGTGTTTTATCACTGATGTGATGTTTCGAAGTATTAACAGCTGCGTTGAAGAGAATTTCATCTTTTCATAAGTCAGGATTGTAGTTTGTAATTACGGGTACTTTAGGCTTGAAATAGGCTCAAAATTAACGCAAACGTTCAAGTACAGGGTACACTACAAAATATTTTGGGGAAAATTGTGTATTTTTCATGTTTCAATCGATTTGTAAAAAGTGTTCGGAATTGCAAGCTCCTGTTTGTATAGATAGTTTAATCAAATTATTAAGAAACCAGTTGAATGCGATTAGGTTTCCTTCAGCAATAGTTAGTTAATAAAGCTGACTACAAATTAGTGCGTTTTTCCGCTTGAAAAACGTCGCCAGATGTCACTATGACCGTAGCGCTAGCTTAAAATCCATGTACTCATGGCGTAATCTAGGTGTAAACAATGTAACCATGGCGTAATCAAGCTTTTATCCATGTAATCATGAAGTAATCAAGGTATAACCAGGAGCAGATGACAAAGGAGTCTCGGACGCTAGCTTCCATAATGTAGAGGGCAATGGGATCCGCGAACGTCACGGTTATTAACCAAAATCAGTGCCACCTCTCGTAGGAAATTTGAGCTTTATTTTCCAACCAATAGCGTGGCTGCAAAGTCTCGAAAGGAGTTCTGGGAAATCGCGTCTGAAGCCTCTCTTTAAAAATACGTATCGTCTGCTTATAATTAGCCTAGGCTTAACGAGTATTAGAGTTAAAAAATGGATTTCAACGGCTTTTTAATCTTTTTGTTTAGACTAAAATTGATAATGAAAAGCCCAGCGAGTAACGTATGTACACTATTAAAAAACTAAAATGAGTTTCAGTTATTTTTTTCTAAATTTCTTCTTGAATTAAATGATAGCTACAAGAGGTTGGGAAAGGAAATCACTCACGATCTTTTAAAGCCCAAAAAGTAAGAGACAGTGATTTCGTTTCCAACCTCTTGTAGCAGTCAATTAATTCAAAAGAAATACGGAATATTTTGGCCCTAAAACACATATATAACATTGTGTTTCGGCATCTTTTGAAACCTTGCTTTTATCTTTTGAAAACCCGACCCCAATCATTCCAGTGGGCACAATTGTTAATTAAGCCTTGGCTTGCCTGGGTTTCTCTACTAGTTTCGACTTAATTTGACTATTTAGTAGGTTTAATGTCACATAATGTAGTCTTATCTTTTATCTTAATACCAACGGTTACAGCTGTTTGAATAAAGTAACTATATTGTGTATATTTATGTCGCGATCGGATAAGACGAACCTCAGTAGCCACCGTTAGTCCGTTATTACAAAAAAATTCCCAGCAGACTTTGGTGCCAGATATAATCCACCAAAAGCATCGTCTGCTATAATGTCTGATAGCGCCTCTATGGGAAACGATACCGCTACAGCTGTGACGTACGCGGGTGCCATTGCCCTCTATATTGTGGAAGCTAGCGTCCGAGACTCCTTTGTCATCTGCTCCTGGTATAACTCAAGTACTCTTGGTGTCATTCACGTGATTTTGCTATAGTATGTGTAATTATTGTATTATCTTAGCGTTATCATGGTGTGATCTTAGTGTTATCATGGTGTGATCTTAGCGTTATCATGGTGTGATCTTAGCGTTATCATGGTGTGATCTTAGCGTTATCATGGCGTGATCTTAGCGTTATCATGGTGTGATCTTAGCGTTATCATGGTGCGATCTTGGTGTAATAAAAGTAATCATTGCGTGATATTAGTGTACTAAAGTAATCATTGCGTGATATTAGTGTACTAAAGTAATCATTGCGTGATATTAGTGTACTAAAGTAGTCATTGTGTGATATCCGTGCAATTCCAGTAATATTTGAGCACCGCGTAACTTGGTTGTAATCCACGTAATCATGGCATAAACTTCGTGAAATCCACTTAATCATGGCGTAATTTACGTAAAACGTGAGAGATCTGTCTAAATTTAGGAAATATTCCAGCGTTCCTCCTTCGAAAACAGTGTTTGGTTAATATTGCTCGTAGCTATACACTAAGATAAGATTAATTTTAGTCCCTTAAGCTGATTAAGTAATCTTTCCGTCTTTTTTAATCGTTGAGTGTATTATGTAATAATGACAGTTACATTTTTTTTCTTTCTCACTCTCAAGTTCTTATTCGATCTTCGATAAAGGAAGCGGCCCTTTACACACGATTACATCAGAAGAAGTGAGAGATTACAGATTTAAAGTGTGATTTATATTAATTCTACTATAAGTTTATAAGGTGTGACACTTCATATACTTCGTAATGCTTGAGACTAAGTGAGAGCTATAGTTAAAGAACGACACGAGAATTGACTACACTCGGTTTTGCAGTGCATCTTCCTATATAGTCTGTTCCTCTTCTTTCATTGCATAAATATTGTAAAACTGCAAATTTTCATCATATAATTGATTTTAAGGCGCAAGTTCCCAGTTATACTCCAAAAAACCCAGAACTTGTTTCCATTTTTTTTTTCAAAATTGAAGCGGGTATCGACAAACCGGTTCCTCGATCATTTTTTGAAACCTTATCATGTTCCCAATATAAAATTGAGAATTGAACTAAATTCAATTAATTGGTTAAAATTATTTTATTAACTATACTACAATGAGTCTCATTTCCAGAGTAATTTCGTTTCCAGTGATGGCAGTGAACCAATTTTCAAAATTTAAATATCAAATAATCAAGCCTAAATAAAATCAGTTTTTTCCAACAAAAATAATAAATTTATATTTAATACTTAATAATTAAAATAAAATAAAAAAAACACTTTTCGGCGATGAGATTATTGGTGGCACCATGGTCGCGATTTTGGTTTAGGAATATTTCCAGGCCGAGGCCTCAAGATGGACCCTCGTTGGTGTTGCATGTCAGCGCAAGGATACCAAAGACCTTTTCTTTGAAAGGAATAAAGAACGTAGTTCCGGTATGTCCCGTTTTTTCCCACTGAAAAGAAATATGGCTTGAAGTTGTATGATCTATCCCCTCTATTCTAGAGAGCCGGTAGGTCCTTCTAGATGGTAACCCTAACCCTCCGGTAGCGTCAAAGATATAAACTCGATTTTTGTAACTGGACAAAGTTTAACGGGGTTGCCTGACTTCGCCACGAGTCGAACTGATATTGCACTACATTCAGGATTGGCTCGCTAAAATAGATTAATTTAAAAGAAAAACACTATCATATGGCATTTAAGATAGAAGAGTGGAAAAGCTATGAATTTTCTTAATGCTAACCTGGTAAACGTAACTCGGTATGCCAGCGTACCATTCATAGTAACTCAATTTATGTCATATCCGAGGGGTCCGACGTACATCCCCAAAAAAGCGTACGGGATTGCATGATTTCGCCAAAGATTTCGTGATTTCGAAAAAGATTTCGTGATTTCGCCAAAGATTTCGTAATTTCGCAGGGTTTTCGTGACTTCAACTTTGATATCGTGATTTCGCCAAATATTTCGTGATTTCTTCTTGATTCCACGACTTCACCAAACATTTCGGAATTTCCTCTTCGATTTCGTGATTTTTTTTCAAAGATTTCGTGAATTCGAAAAGATTTCGTGATTTCTTCTTTGATATCGCAATTTCACCAAAGATTTCGTGATTTCTTCTTGATTTCACGACTTCACCAAAGATTTCGGAATTTCCTCTTCGATTTCGTGATTTTTTTCAAAGATTTCGTGAATACGAAAAAGATTTCGTGATTTCTTCTTTGATATCGCGATTTCGCCAAAGATTTCGTGATTTCTTCTTTGATTTCTTCTTTGATATCGCGATTTCGCCAAATATTTCGTGATTTCTTCTTGATTTCACGATTTCACCAAACATTTCGGAAATCCTCTTTGATTTCGTAATTTCGTGATTTCTTCAAAGATTTCGCGATTTTGTGTGAAAGATTTCGCGATTTCGTGTAAATGTCGGACCTCTCGGTCATATCTATATGACTTTGTCAAAGGCCCTTTGATCCGCATTCTCGCACCTGTCAATACAAAGAGAAAGAGAGTTGCACTTGTAATCTAATTTTATTCGGGAATTGTCAGTGTAAGTGAGCGACTCTATCTATTTTTAGAAGAGTTTGATTTATAAGATTTCAGAAGAAACAAACACCGGACGTTTTAAGGAAAGAAAAAGAGGCGCTAGACATTTTACTTCGGGACAATGATAAATGAGACAAAGCAGCCAGATCAAAGCCTCAAACACACAGAGACATAAAAGGTCCAAAATGATACTGTATATAGGTTTGAATCGAGGTTGACCTTCAATGAAATAAAAACAAAAAACCCATAAAAAAGAGAGAGAAAGAAATAAGAAAATACAAATACAAATTCCAAGAAAACCGTCGTCGCCGCTTGAAGAAGTTGGCTCCGAACCAAAATATCCTAAGGTGGTTCCATATTTTACACATCGTCTGTACCAATCACAATGACTAAACACAGAAGTACGATGAACAAGTTGGGAAACCAAAATCTTACCTCACCGAAAAATATATTATTGTGAAGACCTTTCGAAAATACATACAATCATGATATGTTCCATAAATATGACACTTCCTATTCTGCGTAATCCTAGAGAATACTGACGGCTACTTCGAGAACGACTACACGAGGTTTTGCAGTCCATCTTCCTATTTAGTCTGTGCTAAGCTTTGACGTTTCTGTTCTAGATTGTTGGAGAATGTTTGAAACGAACATGGTGCAGCGTTCTCTTGATTTCTTCTTGAGTGGACAATGTTGAAACTATACAAAGATGAGCATAAAAGTAATAATATTAACTGCATGGACCAAATCAAGATGGAGTTAGAGAGAAACGCAGTGAACCATTACATGAATTACTTGTTATTAGGTGATTTCTATGACGTTTCACCTACGTCACTTCATGACAAGCTCTCACTAACTAGTGACTAACTTATGGAACATATCTTAAGAACTTATGGTACAATAAATAGCAATAGAGATTATTTATGCAGCGTGAGTTATTTCAAAGAGGAATTGGCTGTATAAATAATAATAATCTATTATTTTTAATAATCACCACTTACGAAATCTCTTCTATTTTTAAGCGACACGGCAATTACAAACGCGGAAATTTTAACAGAAATGAATCGTTGACAATACTATAATGAATCCTAATTATAAAATCTAAACATGAGGTAATTTTAAATAAAATCGGTTTCTAAATGCCTCTGTAAGTTATTTGAAACTATACGTCCTAATCATAGTACGAATGACGAACTATTTTCACCTTCCTCTACATGGCGTCCCGCAAATTCAAGCGCCTTTGATCATTGATAATGCCAACCGGGAGTCAGTGACAAAGGACATGTCGTGACGTTAATATCCCCACTCGTACGGGATAATCTAGTGTTAACTAGAGACGAGGGGCTGATCACTCTGCAGAATCTGTGTACACGCAGCTCGAAATGATTTTGAAATATATGTATAATTCACGTAATCTTGGTGTTATTAAAGTGATCTTGCTATAGTATGTGTAATAATTGTGTGATATGAGCTTTACCATGGTGAGATCTTATAGCGTTGTCATGTTTTCATCTTAGCCTTATCATGGCGTGATCTTAGCGTAATCAAGGTGTACTCTTGGTGTAATAAAAGTAATAATTGAGTGATATTAGTGTACTAAAGTAATCATTGTGTGATAGTGCAATTCAAGTAATATTTCAGCACTGCGTAATTTGGCTGTAGTCCTAATTCACCAAATCATGGCATACACTTCGTGAAATCCACGTAATCATGACGTAATATGGGACTAATAGGTGTAATCTAATCATGTCGTAGTCTTGGATTAATCTGAACAATCTGGGTGTAATTCGCTTAATCATGGTCTAATCTTTGTCTAATACACATATATGGCATGATCTTGGAGTAATACGCATAGATACTGCGTATTCTTGGTGTAAAACGCCTAATCATGATATGATCTTAACGTAATCCTACATATCGTAATTTGTGTAATACAAACTCGTAGTGAGCGGCCCCTCAACTAAAGAGCACGAAGCCAATGCTTTTCTCTATTGCACTGTGCCAACTTGTAGTTTTATGAGTCAGAAGCTTGCATGGTCCGTTCCGCTTTCGTAAAGTTATTATTCTTTCCCGCCAAATTTTAACAAAAGGCGCTCAACGCGCGCACCCGAATTGCCCGCGCTTGGGTGCCCTTGTTTAATCTAAAAGCGCGCGCAAAAAACTCTATGGTCCGCTTAACTTGTTATTGACACGCGTGACACCCTACAAGGCTTAGCCAAGAAACAAAAGATACGTCAATTTCTAGGCTAACTTGACGTTAAGCCCTTTTTATGATCTTGTTAAAAACTATTCATGCAATATTTAAAGGCTTATTTTTAGTTATTATGTGACTTGTTAATTGAATCATGCGTTGTATATTTTGAAGAATATTTTTTTCGTAATCGTAACGAAAAATTCGATGTGGGATTGTAATGAAAACGTTTTGATTAATGCCATGAAGTTGTAGTGAGTTATACCAAACTTATAGAAAATTCCACTTAAAATTAAAATTAATTCCTTGAAATTGTAAGTAAATTCCCCAAAAATATTTAAAATTAACTAAGTTACTGGAATTTATTTCAATGTTGCTTAACTTACATGTATTCCTTAAAATGTTAGGAAAATTACACGATTCCTCAAATGGTAAATGTGTGTTAAACGAAAAATAGGGGAATTCATTGATTTTTTTCAGAGAAAAATAGATGTGTTTAGATATTTTCGTCTGATAAATAGATGGCTTCAGTTTTTAGTGCCTAAAAAATAGATGGGCTTAGAGATTATTGCCAGAAAAAATAGATCGGTTCTGTGATTATTGCCTGAGATGGGTTCTGTGGTTAGTGCCTGAAAAAATAGATGGGTTCTGTGGTTAGTGCCTGAAAAATAGATGGATTCAATTAATTCTCTTTAAAATGGAGGAATTCATTGATTTGGCATACCCTTAATTCACACTTTAAAATAAAGTTCTAATCATGTTTTAAAAAAAAGGACCATAAACGCTTACATTTTTATTCAAAAGGGCGTATAAAATAATGAATATTTCAGAAATGAAACTGTGTTCATCAGTAAAGAAGATACAACCAATTAACTTTATCTACTGCCTAAGCAGACGGCGTTTTAGCATTAAAAATTTTAACATGCCATTTTCATTTAAACCTTTCAGATCCTTACAAAGAAATTCTGCATTGACACCGAGTTATTAATAAATTAATATCGATTGTCTTAGTGTACAAAGGCTAGAAAAAGTTAAAGATAATAGAAGAAAATGGAATGGCTGAAGAGCCAGATATTAAAATTTTTCAGTTTAAGAGACATGATTATAAGACATGAATTATTTAAAAATAAATTGTTTATCATCCATTTGCATGAAATTAAATAGTGTAAAACATTAATAGGTATACCCCAGCTTATTTTCATTAAACCCTTAGATTGGCGCGAACAGCGAACAACACTTTTCAATAAATATCATTTTTAAAAAAACCTTTCCAAAAATTATGATGTATTAGCGATGTAGCAAAAGGGGGCTATGATATCCTTATTCTTTTCCAAATGCATTACACGAATCAACGGTCTATGACGCCCTGGCTAACGCTATTCCATCTTCCCCCCCCCTCCCCTTCAAACCGCGTAGCACTGTGACTGCATCATGCTTTATAACGGCTTAATAAGACCCAGCGCTCAACATCAATTATGTTTCGACATATACATTGAAAGACTTATTGCGGGTGGATGCCAAGCTCATTGAAAGTTTTACGTTTAAATCGTGCCAGTGTCTGGCGGCTTTTTAGACCAATAATCCTTCATTTGGCTAGTACAGTACATGAATAATTCCCTATTCAAGTTTGAGCCTTCGCCATTCATTATAAATTAAATCATAACCCTATAATACTTAACATAAGTATGGGTTAAAAGGACATTTTCTACGAGCACGCATTTTCTGTTTTAAAAAAAGTAGAGGGGCGTCTCCTAGTGCCGTTTTTCTCGTGCTGATTTTTCTGGAAATATAAATCATAGCCTACTGTATTCTGAAGCTATCCTCGCTTGCTTTATAAAAGGAGGTCTGTTAGTGGTGTATTTCTTGAAGAGGGGCGTCTCCTGGTGGTGGGTTTTCCGGTTACGAAAACCATCGCCTAGTCTCTAGTGTTCTTTCTATCTCTACATCAGTAAACAGCCTCCACCTTGGAAAGAGAATCACAGTACCCCAAGCGTCGATTCTGTTCTGGATTGTTGGAGAAGGTTTGAAACAAACATGGCGCAGCGTTCTCTTGATTTCTTCTTGAATGGACAATGTTGATACTGTAAGGTATGTTCCATAAGTATGACACTTCCTATACTTCGTAATGTTAGAGACTTAATTTAGAGCTAGTTCGAGAGTTAACTGCACTTGGTTTTGCAGCCCATCTTCCTATTTAGTCTGTACTAAGCCTTTGACAGCGCCTAACCAGGCATTGCTTTACGAGAATCTATAACCTACGTCACTTCGGACAAGCTCCAGTTTGTAAACAGTGACAAACTTATGGAACATATCTTATGAACTTATGTTTAAACTAATTCCTTCAAGGGTACGACTATTTCCAATTTAGAGCTCGGCATTATCTACCCATTATCCACGTTATTTTATCTTTATACATACCCGAAAATTATCCACAGAATTTATACGTTAGGGTTGTAAATTTTCCGGAAAAATAAAACGCGGAAAATTTTCCGGAAATTTTTCCGGAAAATTTCCCTCTTCGCGGAAAATTTTCCGCTAATCGGAAAAATATAAAACTAGCAGTTATGTGAGCTTTGAGTCAATTTATCTAACTTTTAAAGATTTAAAACATTCTCCAGTTATTTTGCCATCTTTAGTAGATCTATTAAAGTACCACCAAATATTAGTGGTTGATTTTCCATAATTTGTGACTTTAAACAGGGTTAACAAACTTAATAACATTAACAACATTATAGAGCTCGGCATTTTCGATCAATTATCCACAAATTGGTGGATAACCGATTATTTATAAACAAATTTGTGGATTACAATACGATTTAACATGTAAGTTCTGAGGATAATTTTCGGGTATGGATAAAGATAAAATAAAGTGGATAATTGATCGAAAATGCCGAGCTCTACAACATAACACCTCGTTTCCCATACAATGACGCAGACGATCACTATCCTTTATGCCTGATAATTTTAGTTTCACTTGGGTCTCTTAACGGTTAGGTCTCGACTCTCTAACGCCTTATACCGTCATAAGAGCAAACAGTAACCCTATGCATGCAAGCGATAGCAAATGAGTGAGCTTTTCCTATAGAGAATAGGGGTCACTAGACTCTGTGCCCTTGGACAATTTTTTACCCCTCCGAATTCACCTAAAACAAAATAGTGAATGTTTTGAAAAGAAAGGCAATTGAAAAATTTTAAAGTTTTAACTTTTTAATTGAAAAACCGGTAGCGGAAAAATACGGAAAATTTTCCGGAAAAATATAGCTCGGTCATTTTCCGGAAAATTTTCCGCTCGGAAAATTTTCCGCGGAAAATTTTCCGACTTACAACCCTAATCTCAAATAATAGACCATTTTAGAATTTTTTATATGAGGCAAAATATTAAGTATAATAAATATTTTTAAACTTTTAGGGAAAACAATTAACTGTTCTGAAATAGAAGATAGGAAAACAAGTTGGGAAACCAAAATAAACCTCTCCGAGTCGAGACGCAATTAAAAGGTTTTTCTTAACTAATTAAATAAATATAATTGACATTAGTTATTTTAAACTTCATTAATTTACCTTAATTCTAGGCCTAGTTAAATAATTTTAAAAAACTTTAATTCTAAAATCATTTTAAACATAGCTATTGTAGACGTTTTAATTCAAGCGTAGGCCTCTTTAACAATTTTTGGAAATTTAGGGTATATAAGGCGATTGATTCACAAAAGATGATAAGAAAAGCAACAATTGCGTGAATCTTTGGTGGAAGCCCTGCCATTGGAAGGCTAGACGTTTATCGTAACCCTAGCCGATCGCCGCGTACATCTTAACCCTAACGATGCCGATGGTAGTATAGAAGCCAAAAATTGCTTTCTGCGAACACGTTTGCTCTGATTTGTCAACTGCGAACGTGGTGACATACACACAGACAGATACGTCCCGTGTAATATCTCTCCGTGACTTCATCGTCACTCGTAGAGGTAAAAAGTACCTACATTTCGTCTCCATGCCTACTCCTCGAGTCCTCCCTGCTTTCGTTTATAAACATGGAGAATCTATACACGTATCACTATCTTCACTCAAGTTCTCTGCTTATTTTGTACAACATAATTTTCTACTCATGATCCATGATTTTGACATTAATGTTCTACTCGAGTTATAGTATATAAGGGGTCAATGGTTACTGTCTGTAAATACAGGGGGGTCCCATTCCTTAAATAAAAAACAGGAAATATTCACCGCGTTGGCGTTTTTGATGCCTAATCCTTTGGAGGTTTCTTGAAAGATTTAACAAGGTGCTACTTTATAATATGAACTCCCGCCCTTAAGCTTACGCGTTAACCTTTCGAACCCATACATTTTTGACACCAGGGGTCGAATCTCTGAGTAGAAAGTAAGTTATGAAACAAAGTTTAAAATTATTATAAATATATCATAAGTTTATAAGATATGTTCCATAAGTATGACACTACCTATACTTCGTAATACTTGATAATTACTGAGTGTGGACATATAAATCCCTTCTTGGTGTGGAGACATTTATTTTCTCGAAAAGCCCGTCGCACTAGCTTTGGGAACGATCATAGTTGGAATTAAATAAAGACTCCCATTTTGAAAACAAGGTTAACTGATTTAATTTTAAATATGGTTTAACTAAAATTAAATTACATCAGATAATTTGTAGATTATACTTGGCTTTTTGGGAGCTAAATTGCATGCACTAATCCCTTCATAGACAAAGCTTAGATTATTATTATTATTTTGTAGAGAGCTATAAAATTGTGACCATTTGGGTCTGCGTACAATTCAAGGGTAAAGTGTTTTCTGTTACAAAGGCTTAAACTGCAACTATTTTTGATAAATTACCCTTGACCTTTATTATGAAATTGTTACGATTAAGGGAAAAAACTAACCTCTTTCTATTAAAAAATATCTTAGATTTGCACTCATAGATAAGCCCCTAAAACTTTAGTTTTTTCGCATATAGTTTTTAGATCAACATTAACTTTAATTTCTAGACAAATATAACAACAAATTTTCTACACTGTGAGCTAGTTCGAGAACGACGCGATAATTGACTACACTCGGTAGTGCAGTCCATCTTCCTATTTAGTCTGCATTACTAAGCCTTTGAGAGCGCCTCACCAGACGTTGCTTTACAAGAATCTATGACGTCTCACCTACGTCACATCATGACAATATCTCATAAACCAGTGACAAACTTATGGAACATGAACTTATGATATATATTGATGAAAATTTAAATACTGAAGATGCAGTTCATCTTATTTAGTCTGTACTAAGCCTTTGATAGCGCCTCAGCAGACGTCGCTTTACGAGAATCTATGACGTTTCACCCTCGTCATTTCATGAAAAGCTCTCAGTAACCAGTGACAAACTTATGGAACATGAACTTATGATATACATTGATGAAAATTTAAATACTGAAGATGAATTTCAAACTTTGGGTTTCGCTATACCCATTTAAATAAATGATTTCATCAATTTAATGATAAAAAATATATTTTGGTCTACAAAGAAGCCATACGACAACTTTTGAGGCCATCAAAATGTCCCCAAAAGTGGACATATCAAAACGGATTTCCCGTGCTCCAAAAAAAACATGAATAAAATACCGTTTTATCAACGGTATTGTTCACCACAAAAACGTTTTATAAACGAAAAGGGGTGTTTTCTTCGCCAAATATTTGGGTACCTATTGAATATTTCTCCTCTAATGCAAAGCACTATAGCTGCGCCTTACCTTTGACCGTAGAGCAGTCCATAAAAAATACGGTGAGGTGCTCGCTCCGAGGGGTTAGTCACTTGAATAATCAGGTGTACAAAACCGATTACAGAAATCGATTACTTGTTTTCTAGAATTCTAAGAATTAAAGACATCGGTAATCAAAATCATTCTTGTTGGTAATCAAAGGTAATCAGAAATCTCCGATAATCATTGGAAATCACATGAAATCTTGAGAAAATCGGAGATAATCACATGATTTACTAGTAATCTTTTGTAATCACCTCGGAAATCACAAACTTCGTGAAATAATCACACTTAATGAGTCGAGGAATTCGAAAATCCAAGATAAAAATCGTAATCAGTTGAAATATAATGAAAATAATCACTGCATTTATCGCAATTCACGAAGAATCCAGCGGTAATCACGGCATTCACCAAAAAAAATCACAGGAAGTCAAAAAGAAATCACAAGTAATCAGCGGTAATAACTGGAAATCAGTGTAAAGATTATGGAAATCACCGAAAATAAACGTAATCACAGAAATCAAGGAGTTCATTCAGTAGTCAACGGAATTGACATAAAAATTCAGAAATCAGTAATCAGGTGTACAATATTTCAGCGAATGACTAGCCCCTCGGCTCGCTCAGTCAATATATCCAATTTCATTCTTAGAAAGCGCAAGAATTCTTACATGAAATAGTGATTTTTGGTTCAAAGTTTATGTATTTCTGATTTTGAATATAAAATATATCTGGCCAATTTCGGAACCCAGTAGGGGCCTCCGTCTGCACCCCTTCAAATATTTTTTTGGGGGATCGTGGACCTCCATTTTATATCTCAGCGCCTAAAAAAATATATTTCTTTTTACCAGTTTGTAACCGCGGGAATCTTTTGAAAAGATGTCCGACCCCTGTTGGGAACGCTGAGCTTTTTAGTCGGCTTTAACCAAATTGAAGGCCGAACGTACACACTTTCTTTAAGAAAAATAAACCGAAGGTAGACAGGACATGCATGTGCCCTAAAATGGAGGAACCATTCTAAAGTGAAGACGAAATGACAAGGAATTAAGAAATTCACTTGAAAAATGGTGCGATATTAACTTATTGCGAAAATAACTGCTTGTTTGGAAATTAGGCGATTCATAATACTCGACAATGTCACCTTTTACGGTTTCGCGATTTCGGAAGAATCTATAAAACCGATATGATATCGATATCGGGGACCAGTATAGAACTTTAAATGAGCTTAGTTTACCGATTTTTACCAATATATCGGTAAATAATCGGTCCATATTGGTTGATAATCGGTTGATTTAGGTTGATAATCTGTAGATATATGTTGATAATTGGTAGATATCGGTTTATAATCGGTCTACATTGGTTTATAATCTTTCTACATTAGTTGATAATCGATCGATATCGGGTTATAATCGGTCAATATTGTTAATAATCTGTCGATATCGATTTATAATCGGTCGATATCGGTTTATAATCGATCTATATTGGTTGGCAATCGGTCGATATCGGTTTATAATCGATCTATATTGGTTGGTAATCGGTCGATATCGGTTTATAATCGGTCTATATTAGTTGATTATCGGTCAATATCGGTTTATAATCGGTCGATATCGGTTTTATTGGGTTAAATTATCGGTTACCTCTCCGAGTTAAAAATATTGGTTCAAGTAAAACTTCGATATAGCTTAATTTAATAACGATATCGCTAATCACTAATCTTGTTTCACGATGAGTTTACGGTTTTTTTTCCATGTCGCAAAGGTGCGTTCAGCTGCACGTACTGAAAATTAGGGTATTATATAACAACGGATTAATTCTATACCCATCACTGACTACTTTGAAGGTTTTAAAGATTGTCTGGGCGATTTCAAGTTGTAAATTCTATGTTCCTTTGCAGTCCGGGCCACCGTTTTTGAGTTATTACTTGAGTTAATTAAATTAAAATTGCCTTTCAGTTTCAAATGTTAATTTTAAGGGTCAACCCTAAAACACTTCGAAAAATCCCTCTTAATTTCTGATGGACAGACCTTCCAGTAACACCCTGTATATGAAAGATTTTTTTACCTTGGCAAAAGCAGCCAAAAAAAAAAAATCGCTAATATTCGTTTTAAATTTGACCTTGTAGAATTTTAGAAATCATCTATTATCAGAAAAGAATTATTTATTTTGCCTTTTTGCTCTCCCTTTGAGAAGACATTGGAATGTTTCGGAACCATGGGATTGGTTAGGCACTTTTGTTCAAAAACGACGGGGTTACTGCTTAGTGTTAATACGCTGTAAAAACGATATTATTTCATGGGATAATGGTTGGTTTTATGCGGGATAATTTCTCCAACGCCACCTACTGAGGTACCATTAACATTGAATTTTATGATTCATTTTTCTAAAAGCTTAATTCACAAAGATATAAGACTATCATATTTTTAAAGAAAGTTATACATAGTTCTCGGACATGGAGGATTGATACAATTTACACCTGGAGGCCAGGCTACTTGGAGGACAAAGTGCAGTACCACGTAGCATCTCCTCCTGGTGTAAATGGTATAAACCCTTCTAGTCTGCAAAAACTTCCAAGGAAAGTTATGATAATGTTCGTCGTATCACTACTATGAAAACTTGGCCATTTGTAAATAAAACATTTTAAAGATGATTTTCGAAACTTTCAGTAAATTGGTAAAATGTTTATGTTTTTAGATAATTAATGTACCATGAGAGCAATGCTATAATTTCTGTTTGAATCGGTATTGACTAGTTTTGCTCATAGATGGCGTAACTATACTGCACTAAAGGTAAAACTGAGAAGGAGCGAGGCAAACATCGGTACGCCGATTGTTTTCCTGTTATATTTCAAACATTTATTGGTTTATCAATATCAAATTGGGCTTGTATGTGTATGAAGTTCTAATACATAGTTAATATGCTGAAGGACTAATACCATTTACACCAGGTGGCCAGACTACTTGCGTAAGTGGCATATAAATCCGTTTTGTTTGGTATTAACTAACTCCACTAACCGATAAAGGTACTGTTCGAGTGACTGATCTCTAATCGTTAGGGTTGACCATGTTTTAAATCAAATATACGGACCTATAAAATTACAAGTGTATGCCTGCAGTCCGTCCGTTTTGACCTCGGCCGGTATGTGTAATGGATACCAGAAAAGTAGGCAGAGAGTGCAGTGTTGCAAGTTCAGAAACTATGATGATCCTTATTAGTATTTTTCCTGAAAAATGTTCATACGTTACCTCCGAAGAATAATGTATTATTACTTCAATCATAAGCTTATAAGATATGTTCCATAAAAATGACACTACTTCGTAATGCTAGAGACTTACTGAGATCTAGTTCGAGAACGACAAGAGAGAATTGACTACACTCGGTTTTGCAGTCCATCTTCCTATTTAGTCTGTACTGTACTAAGCCTTTGACAGTGCCTCACCACGCGTCGCTTTACGAGAATCTATGACGTTTCACTGCGTCACTTCATGAGAAGCTCTCAGTAAACAGTGAAAAACTTGTGAAACATATCTTATGAACTTATGCTTATGAATGAGACAAGTTTTTCGTGTAATAACTCCTGATAGAACCTATTGAGGTTTTCAAAATTCCATTCATTTCGCAGCATATACATGGTAACTTTCGTTCAATGTATACTATTAAATAAACCAATTAAAATTTTAAACGAGGCTCATTTAGGATTTGTAGTATTCTTGACCCTTTGGAAAGGAGTACTTGCTGGGAGTCATTGAATTAGGTACCTCAATTCATCTCCCGGAATTTATAACAACAATCCGGTACCCGCGTGTGGCTTCTCTGTGTTAGTCTTTTATTAAAGAAAGGGCATGAAAATCTTCTCTCCATTGAGTCGAGATTGGCTTCATTTGGTCGTCACAGCGGGACATTCCCGAGTTACTTACGAAAGGGAAGAGATTCGAGAGAGAAAGACCACCTAGACGCGATCATCAGCAATTCCACAATCAAACAACAAGAAAAGTGCGCAAAAAACGCCATTTTTCTCCACCTATATGAGGTTAAAGGGATAGAGAATGAACAGAATACTTAACCCATGGAGTGTTCTCGAAAGTTTTAGAAGTTCCGATTGCACATCTTTCGCTGGATTATAAATATATACTTTTATGTTTTTTCCTGTGTTTTTATTTTTATTTGGATTTCAGAAGTTTATTTTGAACAATAGACCATTTCATCAGTACATTGAAGAGAAGCCTACACATAGGCAAGATACAACGCCAGACGGAGCCCGATTTCACTACTTTATTACACGCTAGAGGCTAGCCGACTCGTACTGCCTCTAGCGGCGCTTTTTGGCTCGAGGGAAATAACCCAAGATGGCTGCCCCATCCCTGTGGTGTTTGCTTCTCTTCTGGAATTAATGGAATGGTCTATACGAGCAAAATCTTTTAAGAAATATTATTTTATAGCCAATGTTAAACAAAGTCACGAGACTACACTTTTATTCTCTATGAATATATGCCAATAATTACTTAAAGGGACACTATTGGCAAAAATTAAGTATTTTTATTCTGATTCCTTATGTTAAAATATGCCGCCTTGAATTTTTTCTGATTTTTTGAAGCGCTATTTATAGTATTAAACAATATTTGAAGTTTTGAATCCAAAACATGCATTTGAATTCTGATAAAGCGACCTACCGGCCAATCAGCGCCCGCGATTTATAAGAGTCAACCCCCAAAGGTTTTCTCGGGCGAGTCTCATTTGCGTCGTCTGCATTAGGTTCAGAAATATGTATTCTACTTTTTAGCACTCGAAAGAAAGGCGCGGGTTTGATCATTTAACGAATAGCGGATAAGGAACATTAATAATTAGCAGGTTTATGCTTTTATACGTTTCACTTAAACTCAAATTACCCTCGTAATCTTATTATATTAAAATGTGGCGGCCCGTATTTTGTTGTATATCTTGAGTGTCTAGTTATAAGCCTTTGGAATGGGAAGATCTGTGTTCTTAGATTATTGTTACTATTATTTTATGTGATCTTCGAGATGGAAAAAATTAAAAAACCCATCTTTTACACCTCAGCAGTGTCAAGCTGCAACACAATTACTATCCTCCTCAAACTTTAGCAGACGACGGGCACCGCGGAGTCACTGGTAACGAGCCCACTCTAAAAAAATACTTATTTCCCGCCCTTGGGAACTCGGCTTTTCCTGTTTGAAGCAGGCAACATACCACTTAATATTTTCTAACCCTCACGGGATTGGCTGATTTGGCTCTATCCCTAAAGAGATTTTTGTTGGCCGGTAGGTAAGTGCGCTAAAATCGAGACCCATTGCTAAGCCTAACAAATTTTAAAAAATTTAATTTTCATTGAAAAAATTGTTTGAAAAATCAGAAATAAATTTGAGACTTCATATTTAATTGAAATGAACCAGGAAAAAATAAAACATGGCACTAAGATTTTCAGCTGAGAGTCTCCCTTTAAGACTATTTCATGGCTTACACCTTTTCTGGTTATTATATTTTGACAATTCTTTCAGTTCACCCTATTTATGCTTTTGACTCGAAATTTTTAATCTAAAAATCTGACTTCAAAATTTTAAAATCTTACACTGGAATGTCTGGCAACGGAACATAACCATAGTCTCCTTGGTTCTGGTTTCTTATTTAATTTTTTTTTAATTTTAAATTTTGCTTTCACATCACCTTAAAGGTTACCCTTTTGCTTAGGATAATCTATACCCAAAAACCGGGAAGAAATACATTTATTTTCTACTCTCAAGGGTCACGAGCTAAGAGGTCAAAAGACTCGTCGCGCTTTATTTTATACAGTGTATAGGGAAAGAATATCTTGACCTTTCAGTGACCTTTATGTGTTGGCTGCCATGGACCGGTTAGTTGGACGACGATTGATAAAGCCACCCAGTTGCTTTCATAATGGGGATTATTCTTTATGAAATTTTTCTAGCTACCGAAGACTTGTCTTGAATTTTTTTTAAGATTTCACTGAAGAATTTGGAGTATTTGGAAGGTTTTTTGAGATAGAAAAAGGTTGAAATCTACGTGTACATTGTCAAAATAAAATTATTATTCCTAATTGGGTAATTTTAAGGTATCGTTCCTTTCAACCGAATTCCCAATGGACCGAAATCCCATTCGACCGAATATCCCGCAATCATTTTAGATTTCCAGCCCAATGGCTATATTCCCGATGGCCCAAAATCCAAATCGTCCGAATACGCCCCTAAAAATTACATGAATATAACTTGAAACACTATAGCCGTCAGCGATTCGGTGGTGTGGTGGAGACGATATTGGACTGCGAAGCAATAGGTTGTTGGTTCGAATCACCGTAAGGTATGTTAATAATACTAAAAGTAAATGTTTCGTGATACTAATTAAAACGCTCACTTTCATTCCTTTCAAGGCAAGAGATATAACGAATTAATAAACAAATTGTGCCTAAAATGAAGTACAGTCTTAATGGTAGTTCCATCAATGTCTTTAAGTTTTAAATTAAAATTTTAATATTTTGGTTTCGGGTGGGTTAGGTTAGGTTTGGTTTGGTTTGGTTCCAATAATTCGTTGACACCTTTTCCAAAATATGCTCCTTTTAAATAGCTACCACCTTTTCCAAAACATTCTCCTATTAATTAGCTGCCACCTTTTCCAAAATATTCTCCTATTAATTAGCTGCCACCTTTTCCAAAATATTCTCCTATTAATTAGCTGCAACCTTTTCCAAAACATTCTCCTACTAATTAGCTGACACATTTTCCAAAATATTCTCCTTTTAATTAGCTGCCACATTTTCCAAAATATTCTCCTTTTAATTAGCTGCCACATTTTCCAAAATATTCTCCTTTTAATTAGCTGCCACATTTTCCAAAATATTCTCCTTTTAATTAGCTGCCACATTTTCCAAAATATTCTCCTTTTAATTAGCTGCCACATTTTCCAAAATATTCTCCTTTTAATTAGCTACCACCTTTTCCAAAATATTCTCCTTTTAATTAGCTACCACCTTTTCCAAAATACTCTCCTTTTAATTAGCTACCACCTTTTCCAAAATATTCTCCTTTTAATTAGCTACCACCTTTTCCAAAATATTCTCCTTTTAATTAGCTACCACCTTTTCCAAAATATTCTCCTTTTAATTAGCTACCACCTTTTCCAAAATATTCTCCTTTTAATTAGCTACCACCTTTTCTAAAATATTCTCCTATTAGTTAGCTGCCACCTTTTCCAAAAGATTTTCCTATTAATTAAAAATATATTTAATGCAAAACCACACAGTATGTCTTCTTCCAGTTCAATAGAATTTCGGTCCAATGGGACTATAATAAAATCGCACCTTTTGGCTACGTTCGGTCGAATGGGACACCACAAAAAAAGCCGTTCTGTCGAATGGGAATTCGGTTCAATGGGACAAAAGCAATTTTAATGGTATTTCAGCTTCATTATTTAATCTGAAGTCCAAATATTGATAATTTCTATTTGAAAAACGTTATTTTTACTTTTCCAATTTGGCTGGCTTGCAAAAGTATTACTAAACCTCTTGCAGCTGGCTGGTTAGGCACCTATCCCCCCTTATTTCGTGTGCGGAGTTTAGAAGCTATTAAATTGAACCACGACCTACTCATAGATGGCGTCGAATATAATAAATTTCATTTCTGTGACGAAAGTTTCACATGAGAGCATGGAATCGAACCGTAATTTGCTAACTAGACTGAAAACAGACAAGCTAATCCAGAGATATTTCACTTTATCCTTAGTTTTCTTCATTACTTTAGTGTGACTGTCAACGTAATAATTGACGTGGTCCAAGTCTAGAATCAAAATACAACGTTAAATATGTAGCGTAACAAAGGATATGAAATGTTAAAGCATTACATTCCAATTAAATTAAATGAAGTTTTTACTCCAATCCGCAAACAAGGTTCAAAATCTGAAGAACACTCCATATAATGTGATCTGAAAGTGGAAAGTTTTAGCACTGTGCTGTGGGATAAATTCGTAGACGCGTGGTTGCTACGTCCTGTATACCTAAAGGCAGTCTAGCAGGATTTCATCACGGTCCAAACGCCAGACTTTTGGGTGTTGGGACACGTTTGTCAAAAGGGCTGAGTAGTGGAGGAATAATTTATCTCTCTTCACCAGAAACGTAGCTAGATAGAGCCATCTAGATATTTAAAAACGTTGTAAAGCTTCCTAACGTTAATTTGAAAATAAATAGTAAAAAAAAAGTTAAAGAAAAAATAGTACATAATTCAATCATAAATTGTGTTGTATTACGTGGCTAGATGGCGTTGCAGACAAAAGTAGCAACAAATGTTTTATTTCTCCCCGTTTACTCCACCCCGTAGCGCCGGTTGTAGAGATAGACAAGAACCATTGCCACGTTACCGCACAGTAATACACTCCTTCCAGAAACATCAAGTGCAGAAAACTTTCGAGCATCGATGATAGTCTGCCTTTAGGCTTTCGGGATAAGAGAAACAGATAGCCACGAAAGAAGTCTCGTAATTCGATCGAGCAGGGTGCTACGTCACCCCTCTCTTCCCCGCTAAGCCTGAACTGTTCAGGGTATAAAACAGGTTAGGCCTTGTTTAGGCCTAGGCTTTCTCCAGCTTACAATTCCCTTTTTCTAGGCTTCCTTCCTTCCACTCATCCTCCTACTTTTATTCTTTCAAATCGAGAGAGTGACGAGAAAATCTGCCTAAGATAAATGTTCCTTCGAGATGAAGCGCCTTAGTTGTTGTAGCATCGCGAATTTGCAAAAAGTAAGGAATAAAAAAAAAATGGTATAACGAAAAGCTTAAGGGAGCACTACCCCAATCTGGGACCTTTTAAAGGGATACTTATAATGCAATTTTGATTTTAGCACTTTTTAAGAAATGAACCTTTCACACGAGGTCTATTCTGTATAATGTATATTATATAATATAATTTTATTATTTTATATTATATTATAATAATATAATATAGTATAGTATAGTATAGTATAGTATAGTATAGTATAGTATAGTATAGTATAGTATAGTATAATATAATATCAAGAAGCGATATCTAGTTTATTAGGAAGAAGGTATAAATTCACCACATTTCCAGCTTTATCTCCAGTCCAAACGTAGGTCAGAAGTTAATCCCCGCCTCTAAATTGCAACCAACATCTCATTGGTTCTTGAAAACTCACGTCAGCTTGACGCGAATAACGAAAATTACGTATTTTGCGACTGAGGAGAGGCGAAATAGCCCGCCCCCTTTTACGTCCCCCTTGTATTTTGAAAGGGGGCTGAGACTATGGCGCGCGAATACTTAGGCATCTTATACCTTATCCCTAGTAAACTAGATATCGCTTTTTGATAATATAGTATAATAATATTATATAGTAATATAATTACTATATTATATAATCCTCCTTGATCCTACGCTTTACAGCATATCGATATTACTGTATTATAACACTCGCCATCATCTTCAATACTTGAAAAATTTAAAACTTTAACTCGAAAATTCTTAAAACTGGATACACCCGTCTGCACTAATCCCGCATTTAACAGTTGCAGCGTTACTATCAGACTGACAGACAAGGTTCCGTTTTTGTGTTTAAAATAATTAGGTATTTTGAGCAGGAATTGGTAAAAATCTGCCTTACTAAGTGCCAATCAGATACTTTGCCAATTGGACGTGTTGCATGGACCACTGTCATTTGAAGGAAATGAGATGTTCGACATTTCGTTGTCCTTTATCTATGTATTTCGTATGCAATTTGATAAGTATTCCTTTAATATTTTAACTTGTATTGTCCCTTATTTGCATGCACACGAGCCTTCAAAATTGTACTTAATATTTTTTTCATTAAATTTTAAATATTTAAAATTTTAATATAAGTAACAAAAAGGCAATATTTTTCCTAACTTTAATTCCCTGAAGTGACAATTAACATTTTTTCTCATACACATAGTAACCCATAAATTAGAGAGCTCAAGAATTTTACTGTGCAACAAATGAAAGTCCACAATTGTAATTATAAGAAAAATTGTAGCGCGGAGAAGAAATGTTCTGATTTTTCAAGATTACCAAGATAAACAGAACCACGACTTTTTTCACACTACCAGGGATAGGTTTAATTTTAGAAGTAGGAATGGAGAACGGTTAGCATTTACCTCAGTCCGACTCATAGCCCAGTATAGAGCCCCTCCCTCCAACACGTAACGTAAAGTTTTTATTACCTTATTGGCTCACTTAAACTACGTTTTGATGACGTTACTGACGGGGACGGCGAAAAATACGTAATTCCTTTTTATCTCTGTCGCTATGGCCCGCCTCTTCTTTCATACCCCCCCCCCCGTCTCGGGGTAGGGGGTCCGGGACTTTGACGCGCGCCCAGATTAAAATTAAATGGTCTAACTATTTGGGTTAGTAATAATTGTTTAAATTTTTATTATTGGTTTCAATGCAAATTAGGTTCCTCGGCCAGAATGCTATTAATCAAGTTTTAGTAATTGATGTATCACGAAATGAATTTTATTTGGGAGGTGTTGGAGTCAAGTCAGCTTCGGTGGACACTAGACAGTCAGCACCAGCAGCATAGAGACGCCGAAATGTCCGGTATTCCCTCGAGTTTTGTCGCCCAAAAGCATGACCTACAAAAGCACGCCACACTCCTGACAATCTTTGGGTTTAAAGAAACCAACTATATGCTATAGTGTTTAATTTTTAATTTATTAGAGTGAGCCGATCCTGAATGTAGTGCAATATCAGGTCGACTCGTGGCGAAGTCGGGCAAGCCCGTTCAACTTCGCCCAGTTCCAAAAATCGAGTTAATATCGAAGGGTTCCAATGGAACCCGATCAGATATTAAACTGATCAGAACAGATACTACACATGATCTTAGCCAAAAGGCCGAGAAGCGATACTAATTACACGGTTAATTAAGCTTAAAAATTTCATTAATTAACGCTAATTAATGAACAAAATAAAGAAATCCATTACTAGAAGTTATAGAAAAGATTCATCTCGAATCACATATAACGTATCTGGCAGCACTGTACTGACTGACTACGCTAGGGTAACAAGGGTTGCTAAATTTAATTGTTTAATTTATAAGTACATAAATTAGTTTTCCCTGAACATTTGTATTCGGCAGGTGTAAAATTTTTAAAGGTGCTAATTGAAAATATATATTGTTATTTAAATAAAAATATATAAAATGGCTTCCTCACGCTCATATACACTTCAATTTAATACTTTTATAATAATTAATGCCTATTTTAAGCATGTAAATAATTGGCGATTGCTTAGGACTTTTTGTTATAATTTGTATTGTAGCTGAATAATAACTATAGTCAGTTACAAAGACGAAAGAAGATTTATTAAAAGTGTGACAAAAATAAAACTGAGGCTCTGAGCTAAGACCATTAACAACCCCCAGGACTCGCAACGCAATAAGATCCTCGTATTGAAATTTCCGCCTCTAGGAGTTACGGCTGTTTTCGCGACAAGGGTGCCACCAAGCGGCAACGGATAGAAACTTATAGGGTGTACAGAACTTCCGGTTCGGGATATCGCTTAAAAAAAGAAATAAGATCGTCTTCTTCTAAATTCGGAGGCCGAGGCCGCAACGGTTTAATGTACAATTATGATAAAATAGCAAAATAATATATCGCTAAATTAGCTTCATATCTGCAATATGTAAACGTTAACATTTTCATTCTCATCTTCTTCATCGTGATCCGCCATTTTTAAATAGCAAAGAGGAACCTGTAAACTGGAAATTCGGTACCCCCTAAAAGTTTCCCCGATATACCGCAAGGGTCGCTAGGATCGCGCGTAACAGAAAACCACGAAAAGTTGAAAGCTTGCGTTGCGAGTCCCGGGGGTTGTTAATGGTCTCAGCTCTGAGCCAAATTATAAATCTAACTGGAACTGGGGTTACTCGTGGCCAACCCGTAAAAATATTGATGACATATGCCTTTTATATATTGCGTTTGTGTGTCTCATGTTCAATGCGTGCGCTATACAACTCCTAACACTTTTCGCATTTGCTTATCCCCTTCTCTTTAATGTTTCAGCCAATCACAAGCTTTTAGATTATGACGTACGTATCTACCCACCCTCAATGGCAGTCGTATGGCAAGATGGCCGGCCGGCATTCCTAAGCTGCTTAATTCAATCGGTTCGAAGTTATGTCATCATTACATATCCTTTTGGGAACCACTTTAAAATATGGACTACATTATAAAACCCCGCAGACATGAATTTAAAGAAAAAATCGCCATGTAATATTTTCCAAATGGGTGGTTGTAAACAGTTTTTCATTAAACAACGTAACATGGAACAGAATACATACTCGCAAACCTGTTTTATATACACTACGTTCTACCTTGGTAATTAGCAATTAAGAAAACGGTATTGATATCAGTATATCTTGGCAGCGTAATAGAAGCCCATCCCCATAATGGTAAATGATACCATTTTGGACACGAGTCGGGATCGACTTTGATACATTAGCGAAACGCGTTAGGTCGGACCATCATCTTGTGAGGCCCGGTAACGGTGTACACTCTTAGACTGGGTTGGTTGACAGTAAGGTTTAAGTGTAGATTCAACGTTTAAGTCATGGTCAAGAGAGACATCAGAAATGGTATTGGTCCGTTTGGGCTATTCAAATGGGTACCAGTTAGGCCAGACGGTAGCTGAGTAGAAAATAAATACAAAATGATGGATTAGGAGCAGGGCGCTAGCTCTTCAACTTGTTCGGGTCTTCTTTCTTCCTAGTGATGCGGTGTTTTCGTTCAACACGCGTGCAATCGTCTTCTTGCCTTTGGGAAGCTTAAGTCGTATTTAGTATAGAGTAATTAAATAAGGAGTATTTCTTATAAGGAAGTAATACACAAAATTATACTTATTTAGGAATTCTGATATGCATTTAATTATTTTCAATTTAATTGATTTTACCTTAAAGAATTGGTCTCCGGAAAACGCTCCTTTTGTTTATCTTTTTTGTGTAGACTTGCTTATCATTATTGATATACAGGGTGTTTCTGAAAGGTCTGTCAGAAATTAAGGGGGATGTTCTTTGGATGATTTTGAGTTCAAAATGTTCTATTACATTTTGCCCTAATGGACACCATTTGCTACAAGTTAAGAATGGTGTGTTTTTCAGATGATATCTTAATATTAACAACGAAACTGAAATACAATGCTAATTTAATTAAGGGATCATCCATAAAATACTCTAATCATAACCCTTAGGGCAAAATGTCGGCTAAAGAGCACCCCCCCCCACACACACACACACAATTTCTGATAGAAGCATCCTGTAAAATTTCGGAACTATATTTCGGAAACATAATCGATTTTAGCGAAAAAATAACTCAACACGAAAGTTAAAGGTCATCCGTGACTTCAACCTAAACCACTCCCTCTTTAATTGAATTATTCAGCTCGAATTATTCATAGGCTCACTACATATAGACCTTTCTGAAACACCCTGTATAGTTTCGGAACTGTATTTCGGAAATATAGTCGAAATTAGCGAAACAAATAACTCAACACGAAAGTTAAAGGTCATCCGTGACTTCAACCTAAACCACTCCCGCCTCAATTGAATTATTCATAAGATTTCTACAAAAAGGCTATGACACTAACTAGGGATCTGTTTTTAGATGATATTTTAAAAACTAATTTCCCATAATTTCCCAGGTTTACCAGAATATACCTTTCTTACAACAATTAGCAAAAATGGTTTCCATTAAAATTTTAATGATCGGTTACTTTACTGGTTTAAATTTATTTCTAGCAGTAAAACTATTTATTTAATTTATCCAAGGATATTTCTAAGTGGTTGGAAGGTAGAGAGAATTCAAGTGGTCCTTAGTTACAACTTCAGTTACGAATATATACACATCTTTTAATGGGATTTTTTTTATTTCAATCCCGCCATGTATTTTTATATTAATAATAATTGATTATTTTTCATTTAAGGATGAGAAAAATAATCTTTCAAAATATCAATTTGATTCAGATTGATTAGGGGTTTATATCGCCCAAGTTTTTAATTTTTTTTATATATATTTAATTTTTTTCTTTTGGTTTAAAACTTTAAGTCAATGCACCTTGTGACTATCAAACTCTATTTTGGTTTATGTAAAGATGTAAGAGTTTGGCACGTTAAACATCTAATGTTTTCAAAACACGGTCGGTACTGATGACTCTAAAATGTAATCTATATTTACTAACATAAGTTTATAATATATGTTACATGATAAGTATGACACTTATAATGCAGAAGACTTACTGAAAGCTATTTCGAGAACGACAAGCGAGAATTGAAGTCCTACACTCGGTTAATTTTGCAGACCCATCTTCCTAAATTTAGTCTGCATTACTAAGCCTTGGACAGTGCCTTACCAGGCGTCGCTTTGCTCTTAATCTATGACCTACGTCACTTCATGACAAGCTCCAGTTTGTAACCAGTGACAAACTTATGGAACATATCCTATGAACTTATATTACTAAGAATATAAAACATCTGGCTATGTCGAGTTGCCGACTATACTCAAAATAATAGACAATTTACAAAAGAGGTCGCTTTTTATCGTCTGCTTGATGTATAGGGTCAATACGGAACATCCAGTATGTGGATCCAAAGACCTTGGATAAGGCTTCAAAGTTACCAGTCCTTTTGTTCGAAGCCATATATAATGTCTTTGGAATCCCAAAGGCATTAAAAGTCAAATTCCACATTCAACTTTACCCCGACTTTTGAAAAAAAAGGTATGTGAGGTCAGTAATCATTGTATAAGTTTCAAAATGCAAACCAAGGCTTAATAAATATATTAATTTCTGTGCTAATATCATCAATGGTTTTTAACTATTTTAAAACAAACACATTGGTTAGAAAAAAAACATTCGGTTTATGCAAATTTTTTAAATAAATGAATTGATCATTCATAAATATGTTTAAGAAGAAGGCCAGTAATCTTTGCTCGTCGAACATTATCCCTAGTTCCCAAAATTAAAGATAGCGAGCATCGACTGTCAATATACAAAGGGATTTCAGGAGTAGAGAAGCTCAATCTTTGAAAAAGATGTCATCATGGGTATATTTTTGTTCCAAAGGGATAGATTGCTTCCTGACTGACCCATGTAGCCGCCATTGAAATATTTATCATATTCCCCCATTGAAGATTTTACACAAGCCTCAGGCCTAGGGGTCGGGGTTTGGACAAGATAATCCACAGAATTTTGGTTAATCAGTTATTCATAAATAATAATCAGATAATTATTCGTGATTACATTGCATTTATCATAGACTTCCCGTGGATAATTTCAAATAATGAATAAAGATAAAACAAACAGATATTTTCCTATCCAAATGCCGACCCCGCCCAGCTTTAAGCTATTTCTCCTGCCATAGGTAGTATTTTTTTATGAGGATCGCAGTGAAATACCCGTATTTATTGGTACTATTTATCGGATGTTTTGCATTAAATAGAATAGTGTTCCAATTCATATTGATTAACAGCATACACTTGTCACTGGTTACTACTGAGGATTTTACACAAGCCTCAGGCCCAGCTTTAAGCTATTTCTCCTGCCATAGGTAGTATTTTTTTATTAGGAACGCAATGAAATACCCTTATCGATTGGTACTATTTATCGGATGTTTTTTCTTTCATTAAATAGAATAATGTTCTAATTAATATCGATTAACACCATAAGTTTGTCACTGGTTACTGAGAACTTGACATGAAGTGACGTAGGTGAAACGTCATAGATTCTTGTAAAGCGACGCCTGGTGACAGTGGTGAGGCGCTGTCAAAAGCTTTGATGGACTGCAAAACCGAGTGTAGTCAACTCTCGTGTTGTTCTCTGAGGTGTTTCTTAAATAATAAATTAAATATAATTGATATTAATTATTTTAAACGTCATTACTTTACCTTAATTCAAGTTAAGTCGTTTTAAGAAACATTATTCCTAAAATAATTTTAAACATCGCTATTCTTAACGTTTTAATTCTGGTGTATGCCTTTTTAAGAATTTTTGGAAATTTAGGGTACATAAGGCGATTGAGTCACAAGAAGTGATAAGAAATTTAAGCCCGCAATTGTGGTGGAAGCCCTGCCATTGGGAGGCTAGACGTTTCTCGTAATCCTAGCCGATCGCCGCGAACATCTTAACCCTTACCATGATAATGAAGTAGAAACCAATTGCTCTCTGTGAACTTCGAACGCGGTCCGGGATACGTTTGCTCCGATTTGCCAAATGCGAACGCGGTGACAGACACACAGACACTTCCAGTGTAATACCTCTCCGTGACGTCATCGTAAATATATCAAGAGGTAAAATATTCTGACCCCTATTGTAGTCCTCAAACCGACTTGTTCATAATTCCTTGGCTTAAAATTCCCTTTTTAACAAAGAGAGGAGCTGTAGCGATGGGAGACTTCTAGAATAGCACTTGAGAAATTTCCGACAGGGCATATCCTGTCATATCTCGGCCATTGTTTGCCCTAGAAATGTATTTTTCCTCCCTGCATTTTTTTTTTCCAAGATAAAATTCTAAAAAGAAGTAGAGTCGCTTAGTGACGAAATATGAAACCAGAAAACTTTACTTTATTCATATTATGTTTTATATTTTTAAACTTTTAACCTTATATCTTATTGAATTCCTTTGAATTATCTTTCTTTAGATGTGCATGTACAATGCGTATTTGCAATATTTAGAAATACAATATTTTTGAAAGAGGTTCGAATAACAATTTTTTTTTACGAAAAATATTTTTATCAATGGTTTTTATTTTCACATTGAAACTGTATCTGGATTTTTAAATATTTCATTATCATAACGTTACTTCTAAGAAGAACGGAAATAACCCAAAAATTATTTTTTTACAGTGTCTGGAAATAGCAGTACTGCAAACGAAACCAATCGTTTTACTTAGCAGCAGATCCGTGAAAATGAATAATTAATAAGCAAGACGCATTTGATTTTGCCAGAAATGATCGAAAGTGTGGTCAAAGTTTGTTTAAGTGAACTTTGGATTAATTTAACCTAATCAAACCCTAAATAACCAAACATAACCTAATCACACCCAAAATAACCAAACTTAACCTAATCAAACCCAAAATAACCAAACCCAACCTAATCAAACCCAAAATAACCAAACTTAACCTCATCAAAACCCAAAATAACCAAATCTAACCTAATCAAACCCAAAATAACCAAACCCAACCTAATCAAATACAATACAACCAAAACTAACCTGATCAAACCTAAAATAACCAAACCTAACCTAATCAAACCGAAAATAACCAAATCTAACCTGATCAAACACAATATAACCAAACATAACCTGATTAAATACAATTGGGGTTTCATTCAATGTCGTATCAACGAAATACTTTCGAATCTAAAGTCAGTTGATTTGGTAGTCACGAATATGATTATCCATTTTCACACTAACGAAATTTTGATAATGCGATTTTTGAAAGTATCTCAATCTCATTTAATAAACTCTATTGTGTCTACATTCTGATGCATCATAGTACTGCCTCTTATAATACAAAGTGCCTACAGCGCAGGCGCCGACAAGCGAAATAGAAGGCAGTGTCTTACTCCCGGTGTTTCTCTCTCGTGGCTCCATTGAAAAGCTTCATTATTATCCCTGAAAAGAATCCAGATGTTCAACTTCACTCTAAACTTCATTAGTTGGTCACAAAAGTTTCGATATTAACCCCAATTTAATTCATAGTTTTCCAATTAAAAATTATATGATAAGACACAAACATGTTACTATTTTTGCGTATAGTTTCGTGTCTATAAATCATTAATCAAACCTTAAACCATCAGTAGCCCAAATACATAAATCAAAATCCGTAAACCAAATCGAATAGTTAACGATATCCGCTTCTGGGGTGATAATGATAGTCAATATAACAAAATACTGCGAGCAGGTGGGAATCTATTCTTCATTGACTTTTGCTCGTAAGAAACCGCAGAGCCTCTAAAGGGGAGTCTTGTTCAGGAAAGAGGAGGGAAAAATTCCGAAGCACACCGTTCGAATAGTCCTCCGTCGCTCAGACCTAAGCATAGAGGATATACAGTAGAGGAGTAGACACTCTAGCCTTTACCATTACATAAGGGAATATCTCGCCATATATATATATATACTATTTATTTCCGGTTTTTTCTTGGTTTGATAAAAAAAATGTCGTCCATTTTACTGCGTATCCTCTTTGGAGGCTAAATAAAATTTAACGAGAACTGAATACAACAACTAACTCTTCTACTGTACGTCCTCTATGACCTAAGAGAGTAAATGGTAAATGAGACTTCAAAAACCGGATTCGTCATTCAAATGAACCAGAAGTCACTCTATAGATCTTTTCTATGTAAAATGAAGGATAGGCATCCCTCAGTATCGATACATACAAGGGGGTTTATCCCTTGAGCACCAGAAAACGAAGTAGAAGGCAGTGTTTTACTCTCATGTCTTTCGCTCTTGGTTACAAACTTAGTTATAAACTTTGAACATGGTTTCGCTTCGCTTTTACTAGTTTCTCTCTTTTGTCTTAGTTTCGTTAAACGCTTTGCGCATATCCAGTTGACAGTTTACAAGGTCACATGATGCGAATAACTGAGGTTTTTCGATTTTCGGTGCAGGTAAGTGACTCCTCCAACCCTATTGTTGATACTTGATGTCTAACAGCAAATCCAGATCTTCTTTATCGTACATCCTCCTAGTTCAAATCTTTGCAGAAGTTAAGCGTCATGTGATAGTTACATTGTTGGATAAGATAGCGTTATCAATGGTAACCTTCTTTTTGAAACGGTTGCTACTTTCATTTTGCCTAACACCGAGGCTCCCCTTTATAGAGTCTCTGTTTAAGAAACATATTGCAAATGACCTAATAATAACTGAAGAAACAGCACCACCTATTCTTCGGAGGGCTCTGGTGCACCCGAGCGTATACCCTGGGAGCTATAGGACGCACCCTATGGTTAGCAAATGATATCTGTTCGTGTATTTCGTTCTGCTTTTCAAACGCGTTAATCTATTCCTTGAATTGCTAACTTGCGATAATTGATTATGCACGAGATTTGGGGGAGAGAAAAAAATACTTTCTCCCGCATATTCTCCTACTTCATGATGGTCTTTTGCGAGACGTATGTCATGGATTGCAGATTCTTCTTTCGGTTTCCACTGTCTGCTGATAATCACTGCGTGGAACAGGTCAGTATTAGATTAACCCGAGGTTTATAAATGTTTTAAAATAAACTCAAGGGTCTTATAAATATCACCAGAAGTAAGATAAGACTAGAAGTACTGAGCTAACCAAATTCTTCACTTGGCGAAAGTGAATATTCTTGATAACACACCAACGGTTGGTAGCGGTTTCTGAATTTTCCCTCCAAAACGTGATCTACGCTCGTGGCGGTAGACGGCCGAACTAGATTCAAGCACCCGCGTCCGTGTTCCGCGGCTTTAGGTTGAGGGGAAGGGGGCAGTGAATGTTTTTGGAACTCGACCAATTTTTTTCTCTCTAGTGTAGACGCCATGGAAGCGGCATAAAATGCTAAAGCTCTTTACTTCTAGTCTCATCTTACTTCTGATATCACAGAGGTTTATCGATACGAAAAACACGAGGGGCTAATCACTGTCGAAGTACATGTACTCTCATTACAGATTAAATGTAATAATTTTAGAAGTGTCAAGGGTAGGGCTTTTAAATATTAGGGGTAATCAATTTGTTACAGTTAGAGGTTCAGCCGAGTACACCGATTACACTGAGCGAATGGCCTTTCGGAAAACACGACACAAGCTAGAGGCGAGGATGGTATTCTAGTATATCAAGGTGATTCTCAATTTTAATTCAGCACTGATGGATGTAATTGGGGAACTGTGTTTTCAGGTATATCAAGGTCACTTGAAATATCAAGGCACTGTTTGAATTTTGAAGGTATAGGCAAAGGGGTGAAGTAATTGAGGTTTAAAACAATAAGAGTCACGAAAAATTACTTCTTTGCGCACGATAAAGTATTTGGTCCAATATTATCAAAGGTTTATGGGTAGAAATGTAGTTTTAGAACAGTATTTTCGCTTCATTGTGTCTAAATAGTTATAGTAAAATTAACTTAACTTAATCTAACTACCCATGACCTTATAGACAAAATTCATAACATATTCTAGAAAATATATTTGGTACGACATTGTAACGGCGTATTTTATATGTATTTGGTTTATTTCTTTGTCCTTTAAGCACTGTCACAAATATTGTTAATTAAGTTGTGAAGGTTGTAAAGAACAAGTATATAACAAAACTACATCATGGAGACTTTTCATACGTGTTAAGCCTATTTAGAGTTATTAGTGTCTACGTAGACCGTTTCAAGTCCTTTAAAATAACCAAGAGAATTAGGTTTTGGAACCATTGGCAAAATTTACAAAATAAAGTTAATTTTAATAGAAAATATTGTCAAATTAACCATTTAACTTCTACCAATTATCTAACATGTTCAAGCAGCAAGAAAAAAATTGAAAAACAGGTACCATGCAAGGCCAATAAAAAATGTTTCCAAATCCAATACGCTTTAGGATGTGTAAAGAGAGGTTAGTAGCTCTTTTGTGGGACCCTACAATTTTCTCGTAAAGTTTTTCGTTTCAACTGTTGAAGGTGAAATAAAAGAAACTCAGATGTCCGTGTAAAAGCGGTAATCACTCTTACAAATCCGTTTCATTCTCAGAATTCAACGTCTAATCTTCAATATCTTAGTGACTATTTTAAAAAATAGTTTCCACCAAAGTTATGAAAGACCAAATAAACAACTGTTGTGTGCTTAAGAAATGAGATTTTAGTTAAAGTTACTTTATTTCTGTAGAACAGCTAGTAATAAAAGCATTACAAAATCATAATCGAATGCGTGGCTTGAGTTTAAGTAACCTGTTATTAATACACGATAGTAAAACCAACCCAATATTTTAGCTTTGAAATCATCCCAAGATAATACCTTTGAAATCAACCCAAGATAATGACTTTGTAATGAAACCCAACATCATACCATTGTAATCAAACCTAACGTTAAACCTTTGAAATCAACCCAACATTATACCTTTGAAATCAACTCAACATTATACCTTTGAAGTCAATCCAACATTATACTTTCGAAGTATATAAAATCAACTAAACATTATCCCTTTGAGGTCAACCCAACATTATACTTTTGAAGTATTTGAAGTTAACTGAACATTATATCTTTGAAGTCTTTGAAATCAACTCAACATTATACATTTGAAGCCCTTGAAATCAATCCAACATTATACCTTTGAAGTCTTTGAAATCAACTCAACATTATACCTTTGAAGTCTTTGAAATCAACCCAACAGTATACCTTTGAAGTCTTTGAAATCAACCCAACATTATACCTTTGAAGTCTTTGAAATCAACCCAACATTATACCCTTGAAGTCCTTGAAATCAACCCAACATTATACCTTTGAAGTCTTTGAAATCAACCCAACATTATACCTTTGAAGTCTTTCAAATCAACCCAACATTATACCTTTGAAGTCTTTCAAATCAACTCAACATTATACCTTTGAAGTCTTTGAAATCGAACGAACACTATAGCTTTGAAACCAACCCACCATTCTATCATTGAAATGAGAAGTAACCTTTGAAATCAACCCAGCATATACCATTGAAATGAAGAAAACATTTTAAACCAACCCAACATTCTACATTGAAATGGAAACAATATTTAAAATCAACCCAACATTCTACAATTGAAATGAAAACTACAATTTAAATTTACCCAACACTCCACCATTAAATGAAAACAACATTTCAAATGAACAAAATTGACCCAGCGCAATTTAAAAACTATTTTTTATTGTTTATTTTTTAAGTTTCTAACTTCAGATTAATCAACGTTGGATGTTGTCTGTATCTGAACTTCGGTGTTCTCCGGGTGAAATAAATATCCGAAAGTGACACGAAATTTCTGTTAGATCCAAGACCGGTATTTTGGGCGCCTTTTTACCGGTAGGTGACTGGCTAATAACAACCTTTTCTCCGATTTTACCGAACCTCTGTTAAGGAGAAATAGCACGACGCGTTGTTTTCGCATTTGCAACAACATTGTTCTTGGCGGATAGCTGCCGTGGCTTTGTTTGTAGAAAACTATTTCTCGGTGGATCGGGACAGATTTTCTCTGATTGAAGCTGACATCTTCTCAAAGCGTTACGGTTCTCGTCTGATTCCCTAATTACAGCAATCGCGCAAAGGCTTAACTCGGGTTAGTCGGCCTAAGGCAAGTTTTGCCAAAGATTTTTGGGGTTTTGTATGTAGAGGAAATGACGCAAAGGTTGTAGCCCAATCCGACAGATCATGGTCTCAGATAGGACAAGAGTATGTAGTTTTAGCTTAATCGAGGGGCTGTACACTCATTGATTCCGTGTAAATGTAAATCAACAGATCAAGGCAATTGAACTTCTTCAAGTGAGAGACCTCTAAAGGCCCATTCAGACTACAGTACAATCTTATGTTCCCAAAGGTCGCCTCATTAATTTCGTTTGGTAGCATTGGTTTGTGCAGACGTGAGAGCAGACGACTTAAAACGAGTGGCATATATGAACCAAGGGTCTACTCTTAATGCGCCTTAAAATGAACCGAAAGTAGTTCACGCTACGAATTTCAAGTTCTTAACATATAACTTCGTCGTAGGCAGGGTGGGAAATAAGGATTTTTTTAAACTGGACATTGGGGCAGCGACCCCTCTGGCCTGGAATAAATAAACTGGTCCATGACCACTGACCAGGGCGCGTCGTCTGCTAAATTGAAGAAGTGGATATTTACAATATATTAGCTAATGTCTGGACTCTGGAAACCCTTGAATTTTCTTAATGGTCATATGGACCACTGACCCCCCTCTGATTTCATTTTTAAACTGGTCCAGGCAATTTTTAAACTGGTCATTTGCCCTGTGCCACCGCCTTATTTCCCACGCTGGTCGCAGGGCAGATATTTGACTCTTTTATAACTTAACGCAGAAGGGGATAATAGAAGAAGGATGAAATTCTGCATCCTCTTACTACTTTATTTATGTAACATGATTCTTCCCAGGCTAACCCATTCTGTTTGCTCTCCCGCTCATCAAACTTCAGATGGGCATCGCACCGTAGGGTGAATTCTATAAATGTTTAGTACTAAATCCTCAGTAATCAACCCACAAACCTTGATTGTCTTGATGAGGGACAAAAACGCACAAGCGCATGCATGCGCCTTGGCAAATAGTTAAGCCCTAATAGAGGAATGATGAGGGAACTATTTATCGCGTATGCGATTCGGTTTAGTAACCTTGCTCCAAATATTCTGATGCTGGGAAGAATCATGTTACAATTACCCCTCTTTATAATTTATATACTTCTGTAAACCGTCATCTTTTTGTTTGCAACTATAGTTCGGTACATTTGTACTCCTTGTATTAGTGACAATTTGAGACTCAGTGAAATGCATCGAAAGAGACAACTAGAAATTTTGATACAATTGTAATAAGTGTAATTCCCCCGATAGTTTGTCTCCTGGCTCTATGACATTGAGTCGCAATTATACCTTCTTTTCACTACTGTTTGAGTGGCTTGGTTTACCCCAAATTTAACTTTGATAAGCCGGTTTCTAATAATAAATTTTGTACAAAAACCAAGGCCCTTAAGGATTATATGTATCATGCTTGACTCGTTTATGGACTGCGATCGAGGAGACAGGCTAATAGATGTTGACACGTGAAAAAAGAAAGGCAACAAGATTTTCCAAATAGATTTCGGTTCGTGAACATAAACTTCAAAGTTTGATGTAAGACTAATATTTATTTTACGGTTCTGAAACAAACCCTAATGATTGTTTAACGCAGTTCGTACCTCTTAATTATAGTTTGAAGAAAAATAAGTGTATTTTGGTTATTTTTTGTTTGTCAATATTTTGAAATATATCCTCCTTTGTTGTTCCATTTATCAGACGACCTGCATAGGTATTTATTATCGCATTATAATTTATTTATAGACTTGCAAAATTTTGATAAGAATGCAATATATTTTTAAATAATATTTTTGATGAAAAAAATTAATTATAATAACTAAAACTTTTTAGACTTGTACCGGGAGTATATAATACTTCTCTTCGAGAGAAGTGTACCACAAAGCGGGGTAATTGAACATGATTCTTCCCAACATCATTTTACATTTAGAGCAAGGTTACTAAGCCCAATCACATACGCGATAAATAGTTCCCTCATCATTACTCTATTAGGGCTTAACTATTTGCCAAGGCGCATGCGCTTGTGGATTTTTGTCCCTCGTCAAGGTGAGGCTTGTGGGTTGATTGCTGAGGATTTAGTACCGAACAGTTTTAGAATTCACCACGGGGTGCGAACCGTGCGATGCCCATCTGTGGTTTGATGAGCAAATTGAGCATTAGAGCAAACAAAAAGCGTGAGCCTGGGAAGATTCATGTTACATAACTAAAGTATTAAGAGGATACAGAGTTTCATCCTTCTTCTATTATCGCCTTCTAATACTACTTAGCGTTTCATAACTTATTTTTGTGTAGTTCTAAAGATACGGATATACTTCAATTTTTTTTTTCAGAAAAAATATTTGAACACATGTTATAAAAATTATATAAAAAAAAATAAAAACAGTTGGTTTCACCAAGAAGTGATATCTAGTTCACTAGGGAGAAGGTATAAATTCGCCACATTTCTAGCTTTATCTCCAGTCCAAACGAAGGTCCGGAGTTAATCACCGCCTCTAAATTACAACCAGCATCTCATTGGTTCTTGAAAACTCACGTCAGCGCGACGCGAATGACGAAAATTACGTATTTTCCGACTGAGGAAAGGCGAAATAGCCTGGCCTCCTTTTACGTCTACCATTGTATTTTGAAAGGGGGGCTGGGACTATGACGCCCGAATACTTAGGCATCTTATAACTTCTCCCTAATAAACTATATATCACTTCTTGGTTTCACTATGTAATCTAAGTTTAATGTTACCTTATAAGCTGTTTTCTTTAATAATTATTTATTTAAACAATAATCTCAAAACACGGTACGATGTGATTTATGAATTCTATATTCTTACTAAGGTGCCTAGCATGATACCGCTTACTTTATAAATCTTAGTCACTTTAGATAACAGAATATTATCAAACTCTTTGGTTACTGATATGCAAAGATATGGTCGTTTCTTTCGGCCGAAGCTTTTAGGAAGGATCGGGCTAGACTGTTTTTTGTAGCGTGAAAATCCAGCATTATATAATACCTGCTTTAAGAGTTATATAAAAAAAGGAAAAAGCCGAAAAGTGTTTTTTTTTCTTTCTTTTCTTGGATGGGATAAAAAAGATACTCTTAAAGTTGTTTCACGTTAAGTATAGACTTGGACTCTTGAAAAAAAGGAGTGCATCGGCAACCTTGACTCGGTTCAGTCGGCGTTCCCACTAAAGCATCTAGGTTATTTATAACTAAAATTTCCACTTAACAGTAGATCTTAACTCGGTCGACAATATTTGCTTTAGTATCGACTAAGAAAACGTCAAAAACAGAATATTTGTGTCAGCGGTTCTTAAAGTGATGAGTCTTATTTCAGCGTGTGTCACAATGATTGAAGCGTTCTCATATCAGGAGTTGTTGACAAAAGAGCCAATTTCACAACTGCCATCATACCTGTCCACCATCGCTTGGGCTCAGCTCAGCTCACGTTACTTTATAGAAATTGACAACGAGCTCACCTCAAGCTCAAAATTGAAACAATGTTTCCTTAGAGCTCAATGTGAGCTCAAGCTCAGTTAGTTTTTATAAATGAGCTCGCCTCGGGCTCGGGTTCATTCGCATAATTTTGATGGGCTAAGCTCGAGCTCAAGCTCTCTCTAATATCTTTCGCGGGCTCAGCTCGGGCTCAAAATCGATAGAATTTGAGGCTCACCTCGAGCTCGGGCTCATTCAATTTAGTAAGCTCAAGCTCGAGCTTGGTCTCATATTTCCGGAGAATATTTCTTAGATGTTGAAATAAATATTTTTGCAGCTATTTTTACGCGATAAAAGCAAAACTACAATACATATTTACTATCCAAATGACTTGCACTACATTTGTATTAAAAAAATTTCAAAACTTCATGTACCAATGAGTTACGCTAGTTTCTGTTGGCACTGAATACGGCGCTGAGCCAAGCTGAGCGCAGTCTCAAAACAGTGAGCGCCCTTTCAAAATGAGCGGTCTCATAGTTTTCAGTTGGCCTCGCTCGAGCTCAGGAAAGCCAAAACATTTGTAAGAGAGCTCAGCCCAAGCTCTCGTTGATTTTACAGTTGAACCTGGGCTCAGCTCAAGGCTCACTTTGTTTGTGACGTATTGTGAGCCCGGGCTCAAGCTCAGAAATCTTTTTCATAAACTTTCGGGCTCGGCTCGGGCTCGTGTTTTTATCAATTATTTCGAAGAGCCTCGCTCAATTCGCGCTCGGGCTCGCTAAATTGAGGTGAGCGCGGACAGCTATGAGAACAAAATCATCACGCATTAAATGAAACCTAACCTCATCTGACCTATAAACAAACCAGGCCTAACCTCACATGACCTATAAACAAATCCAACAAAACCCCACCTGACCTGAAAACAGATTCAACCTAACCACACCTGACCTGTAAACAAATCTACCCTAACTTGTCTTGCCTGTAACTAACCTAACTTAACTTGCCTGTAAACAAATGTACCTTACTGCCCTGAAAACAAATCCAACCTAAACTGACCTGAGCTGTAAACCAAATTACTTGCCAAATCTAACCAAACCTCACGTGACATATAAGCAAACCAATCCTAGACTCACCTGACCTAGAGAAAAGCCAAACTTCACCTCAAATGACTTGCAGAGTAACCTAACCTCATCTGACCTATAAACAATAGCAACCTAACCTCATCTGACCTATAAACAATACCAGCCTAACCTCATCTGACCTATAAACAACACCAACCTAACCTCATCTGACCTATAAACAATAGCAACCTAACCTCATCTGACCTATAAACAATAGCAACCTAACCTCATCTGACCTATAAACAATAGCAACCTAACCTCATCTGACCTATAAACAACACCAACCTAACCTCATCTGACCTATAAACAATACCAACCTAACCTCTTCTAACCAAAATAATAACCCAAAATATTTATTCACCTGATGTACAAAGAAACCCAAACTAACTTCATATGACCCGTAAACAAACTTAACCTTACATTACACAGTAATCCAACCTGACCTCATCTGATTTGTAAACAAACTTAACTTAACGTCACCTGACCTACAATGTAACCCAACATAACTTCACCTGACCTACAGTAATCTTTCTTTATTAGTGATGTAAGGTACAGCTCGTGACAATCCTAGATGGTAATTTTCACAAAGTAACATTAAAAGTTTCCTGCTGCAATAACCTATAGACAAAAACCGATTTATGCACTAAGAACGTGGGATCATAGCTTTAGCCTCTGGTACCATCCTCGCATACTTTATTGAGAAACGTCGTCTGCTTTTATTTTGACTCCACCCACAAATTCTGTATATTGTATAGCGACTTCTAAAGATCGAAAATGTCATTCTTATCTCTATTTTCGTGGTTAAATATTTTTTTCCAAAATTGCGCCAGTGGTAAAAAAGCAAAGTGGACAACAATGCGAAATAACTCCCGATTTAGTGGAATTAAGTTTTAAAGTTAAGAATATAAATAATTGATGTTTCTTTTTTAAGCATCTAGTTTTTCTTTCTTTGTATATTTAACCACGAAAATAGAGATATACAGAATTTGTGGGTGGAGTCAAAATATAAGCAGACGACGTTTCTCAATAAAGTATGCTAGGATGGATAGTGAATTTGCTACCTTCAACGTTCTTCTCACATAAATCCGTTTTTGCTATAGAAGATCTGAAAGCATTCAAACATAGAACTGATTTTTTTTTGGCAAAAATCCGGCTTTATCAAAAAAATTTGAGACTTTAACCAACATTTAAAAGCAGTAAAAACCACCTGTAAAAAAAATAACCTGTATTTTAGCAGACGGCATAGTATATTGAGGTGTAATATTTTTTAGCTTATAAAGAGATGTTTTATTGTTTAAATTCTGTTTTTGAATGATTCCCCACTACTCAGTCTAAACTCGAGTCTGTAATAGTCTCTCGTAAGAAGAATACACATTAATTAAAAACAGTTTAAGCCCTGGCCTTTTCTCCATGGTTAAAACATGTCTGTCTGGACTCTGGTTCTTGCTAACCCTGGTTTTTGGTGTGTTTTGAGGAAGAAAAAAAAACTAGTAGTGACTCATAAACCGTTTATGTCTATGCATAAATGCGAACTCATCCTACGAGTCATGGGTGTGTATCCAGAGTATGTCTGTTCGTAGAATGTCCGCCCCCTTTCAGTCCAATGCAAGCGTTGCGCGAGATTGGTGTTGTCCACTATATCGACTTAGGGGTTGTGTAACAATCGAAGAGCCATCTCGGTAATGTGTCCGCATCCTAGACTGAAACCGTCCCCTCCCACACAATCTCTTCGCCCACCCCACCCAGTCTCTACTTTTCTGCCCACTCTATGGGAGTTCACCGATAGATGTCTACAAGACCAAAGTCGCTTTTTCTTCCCAAACCGTCTTTCAGAATTTCCCAGCAAATGGACAACAGTGGGGAAAAAAGCAAAACTAAACCTTTTCCTAAGGAAAAAAAAGAAAGACCCAAGAATTGTTAGATGGTTTTAGTGTCCATCCGCTGTCAGAATGGAAATAGGGGTCCAAGTTCTTAATGGTCTTGCTACCTAAGAAATGTCTGAGTTTTGGGTTTGTTGGGATGAGCAAATGGAGCACGGTAAATTCAGATTTTCAAAATTCAGAGACGTTGATCTGTTCTTGCTGTTTGGCTAGACGAGGCGATGATCGGTTTTTGCTGTTGGCGATAATCTGTCTTGCTGTTGGCCTATCTGAGGTGATGATCTGTTTTTGCTATTAGCCTATCTGAGGCAATGATGCTGTTGGCCTATCTGAGGTGATGATCTGTTTTTGCTAAATTAGCCTATCTGAGGCAATGATGCTGTTGGCCTATCGGAGGCTATGATCTGTTTTTGCTAAATTAGCCTATCAGAGATGATGATCTGATGTGTTTGCTGTTGGCTTATCTGACGCGATGATCCATTTTAGCTGAGGCAACTTGTGAAATCCACTCACTCACCGACTGATCGCTGTCTATCCAGAACTCTTTCAAAAGAGACGTTCGAACTTATTTTGTGGAGAACATAGGCCCCACTTGAACTTGTGTAATTTGAAAACGAATTAACATAAAAATTAAGTGTGATCACATTTCTCGCGCCAAATTCATAAGATCTAATTACGTCTAGAGATGCTCTACATATTTCCTAACAAGCGTTTGAACCGTCAATTTCATAAAATCTGCATCAGTTCTACACTTGATGTTGAACAACAACACTTCCATAAACACTTGCAGGTGAGTGCGTAAATCTTAGTCAGGGAAAATTTAACCTTTGTGACCTTTCTAAATAAAAGTCCAGACTGATCACCGTTCAAGAAAATGTAAAAATCCTGCCTTATAGAAAAATGCTTCAACTACAATCCATATAAATTTTCAAACATTAGATAACTCATGACTGACTAAAAGCATGGGCTTCATTGGTATTTGGGCAGAAAACCCCAAACGGAAAAGTTACTTCCGTACTTTTTAACTATTTTAAAAGAAAAAGTATAGATTGAAATGAGGAACGGCCAGAATGTTTCCTTAAGTTGAAGCATGCGAACGAAGTAAGTTTTGGTTTCTGATATCGAATTTTCTTCACAAAGTTTTGTAAGAAACGCCTAAGAGATTATTAAATAAACGCAATTAACTCTATTATTCTGTATGCCATTTTAACCATAATTAGGAGAATAATAACGTTAAGTTAAAGAAACTTTTAATGGTAACGGTCTTTAAATGGTATGTAATATGAGGTTAACTATAGTCGAATGCAATCTCGGAAAAGTTAAACATTCTCGTGGAAACCCTATTTTTTCCATAGCGTGTCCAACTCTTCAAATGTTGGTTAGGAAAATTATTGATCACATTCTCCGGGTTTCAGTCGCCGCTAAAGAATAAGTAGAGCTCCATTATAATTTCAATAATTGCGTCAAGCTTCATGATTTCTTTAAATGCCCCACGGTATAGTTTAAGAAAGCAGAGAGTGGTTAACAGAAAGCACATTTCACGGGGTGCGGAAAGACGAGTTATCCAATGTCCGTATGGGGTAATTGCGCTTTACCACTCAAGAAATACTCGAATAAAAAATTGTAATGAAAGGCCAGTATCAAATTTTCTTATATTTCTGTTCAATTGTTATCGCTTATATTTGAGAAAATCCCGAGTAGCAGGCTGGTTAGGTATTCCCTCTAACTTTTAATACTCTTTTCGTACCTAAGTATAATTATCGGACAAGTCTCACAACCCAAATACTGGTACCCCCTTTCGACACCGCCAAGCAAATTATTCGTTACCCGAACCCGGTTCCAAATCCTAAAAATATCTAAAAATTAATTATTTAAAATTCAAGAAGAGTTTGAATTAATTTGAATCATTTCACAATTCATTAAAGTCATATTGCTCTTGGTTAGGAACAGTAGGAGAATGGTGTTCCATAACGCCTAGTGCCTGCACATGGGGCCCCGAGGGTGTTAATCAGGCACTGCTTAAAGAGCTTAAACACTCTAAGAAATACTTGTTCCAACCTGAACAAATAATTGTGCAAAGCCTCAACACACTGGAAGCACACTTTTGCGTTCAATTTTGAACAGTAAATACAGGTACCAAAATTGAACAGTAAATACAGGTACCAAAATTGAACACCAAAACAGTGTTCTAGGTTGAGCAGGTTAATGCTCATTGTTGAACACTGTGTGTGGTAGGATTTCTTTTTTAAGATGCAAAATTTAACAGTATAGTTGACAATTTGGCACACATAATGTGTCAATTTTGAATGGTGTAAATGACAATTTGGAAAGCTTATAGTGGCAGTTTTGAATGGCTTTAGTGACAAATTGGCATAATTAAGGTGGCAGTTTCGAATAGTTTAGCGAACCATTATATCTCTTATAATGCCAAGCTTTGATATTTGTGTTAATTCCCTTCCAATGGACCGAATTCCCATTGGACTGGAAGCAAAATGGGGAGATTCCATTAAATCGAACTCCCGCACCTTGGGCGGTTTACGAAAAATGGTAAATAGCCTTCGACGAATGTGATCATTGTTATTTTTCTCCAACCATAATGGTGTTGCAAAGAATTAAAATTTCAAACGATTTGAATTTTTATGTAAATATAAGGGAAAGGTGAAATACGCAATAATCGGTGACATTTCCTTTGATATTATTGTAAAACGATGTTTGCAAAGACCAATTTATATTTAATTTAGGGTAATTAAGCTTGTTACAGTAAATTGTTGAGATATTATCGGATATTATTGGATTTTTAATGAAAGTTTTGTAAATAAACCTCACAACGTATTAGGAAAACTGACAGCATTGAACACCTTCAATGTCATCTTGGATAATCCAGCACACCTTTCACGATTGAACGCCTAATATTTCCAAACTGTTCAAGAATGAGCAATCGCGTTCAAGTTTGAATAGCCATTGAACGCATTTTAATTTTACACGGAATTTTATTCCGGTAAAATTTAAGAAAGGGCACCAAACCCCTGTCCCTGTCCCTGTCCTCCCTGTGCCGGACGCGTACGCGAAACGAACGCGAACGATGAGAGAGAGAAGAACGCGAACGTTGAGAGAGAGAGGGAAAACGAAAGTGTGCGGGGAGAGAGAGATGGCGATACGAAGAGGGAAACGAAGCTCCGCATAGAGAGAGAACTGCTTGCCTGGTATATTAGTGAGAGGGGGAAGAGGGAGAGGGGGCATCCCGCTCGAAGAGGAGAGAGGAAAGAAAGGTAGTTTAAATCTCGCGGGCTTTTTTGGGTGAAGGAAACAAGATGATAATTTTCGTGCACTACTGCACTTTGTGCGCGTGATACTAGTGCGGGTGTGCGAGTACTCGATAAGACTCGAGTACTCGGCTCGATACTCGATAAGAGATTTTCTGAGACTCGAAAAAGTTTCGAGTATCAAACCAAGGCTCGATAAATACTCGAACCTGCTTTTGGAAAGCCTTGGACTCTGAAAATAGGATGTAGTAGCTATAAAAATCCACAAGAAAGTCACGCATATTGGTTAACAGACGCACATTAGTGCTCATTGGGGAGGTTAGATCATAATGCCAGTGCAATGTAGTAGGGTAGTAGCTCCTAGCTGGTAAAATAGTGGAAGTAAAAGTAATGAAATGCAGTTAAAGGCGAGTTTACTATTATTATTTTATTAATTTATTTTTTTTTAAGTTTAGTTTAGTAATTTTCGTTTGGAACTCTGCGCGAAGTATAACAATGGCTACAAGTGACTTCGGTGAGGAATGAGATTCCGAAGAAGATATTAATGAGGAATTCAGTCAGATAAATTAAAAGGGAAGAAGACTAATACCGTCTGGGAATTGTTTGAAGTAGTTGTCGATGATCAAAATTACACCAAATGTCTATTATGAGAGCAATAAATTAACAGAAAGTGTGAAAATACTAGAAAATCAATTCCCAATTACTCGATAAATACTCGAAACAAATTTTCCAACTACTCGATACTCGATTCGAGTACTCGAGACTCGGCTCGATACTCGATAAGGGAAAATTTCAATACTCGAGACTCGACTCGAAACCAAAAATTCAAGGCTCGCACAGCCCTACGTGATACATCAGATCATGCTGGATGGTTAGGTTAGGTTTCGTAAAATAGAGGGGACGGTTTGCGGTCATAGTGATCAAGGATGATAGGGGGTGGATACGAATTCTGAGAGAAATACGCGCCGTAACTTCGGACGCGATTGGGTCTGGTGGGACGCTAAAAATGGGGGAGGAATACTCGGGACGAAAGGCAGGTGGGCTACCTCAGAACTAGACCCTATTTAGCGCCATCGTGTTGGCCTAATTTTGCATGCATATTGCCAAAGTTATTTTAAACCTTTTTCTCATAAATAAACTTTGCAATTGAAACATTAAATTTTATATAGAGTTAATATTTAATAATTATTGTTTCAAAATTGTTGCTAAAATAATAGTGCACATAGATGACGCTGCAATAGGGAAACGCCGGTAGGAATTTCTTTGACGGCGCTAAACGCGTCTGATAGAGTTCTTCGTTCCGCTTTCAAGGGGGATTGAAAGGATTATAAGATCAAATATTTCATTAAATATTGTCTTTAACTTCTAACTATGGCGTAAAATGATAATTTTTATGCACGAAAGAAGAAAAGGCTTAATAATCAATGTAAGTTTTTTCAAACATAGTAAAATCATGTTTGGTTTCATCATTATGCGTTAGTAGTTAAATTCTATTTTTTTCCATCAAATGACTAATCTTTTCAATCGTCCTTGAAATAGGAAGTAACAACTTTAGGTGACGCCCAGCGCGTTCAAATCTAGTGCACTTTGTTTTACTCAAACAGTTTTTGACTGTGAGCGCGAAAACTTTGTAACTGTTTGGTAATTTTCGGACGATAAATTACTTATTCACATCCTTGTGACGAAAGAAGCTAGTTTTGGTTTTAACAAATTTTCTTTGAAATGTTTTATGAGAAATTAATGGTTATTGAATAAAAGTAAGTCTATTTGTCAATACTACAACGTTAAACTAACTTTTAGTGATAAAACGACTAAATGGACTTTAAGAGGAGTATAATATAAGGCCAAGAAGTTATATCAGTATCTCAGAGAGAAGGTATAATATGCCTTTGTATTCGCGCGCCATAGTCCCAGTCCCCCTTTCAAAATACAAGGGGGACGTAAAAGGAGGCGCCGGGCTATTTCGCCTCTCCTCAGTCGGAAAATATGACTGTAATTTTCGTCACTCGCGTCGTCGCGCTGACGTGAGTTTTCAAGAACCAATGAGATGCTGGTTGTAATTAGTAGCGTTTTCCTTTGGGTCCTGGCGGAGCGCTCCCATGGAGGAATAAAACTAGGAGATCCTATTCTTCAAAAACAGTCTTTAACGAAGCTGGAAACTACTACTACCATTTTTATTGCTCCTTGGGAGCGCTCCGCGAGGACCCAAAGGAAAACGCTATTACCCCAGTAACACGAGTGTTCCGCGTTCGAGTCGGTTCGAGGTAGATTCGTCGGTTTATGGTCCAGTCGGTAGTTACAACTATAATCCGACTCTTATCCAACTTCAGTTGCCGACTCCGCTTTTTAGTCGGCCGTGAGAACAATAAAATAGAGTTGGCTGATAGTTGTATTTTAAGTCGGTTAATGTAATGAAGGATTAGGTCGGCTGCTCGACTCCTTACCAACTAACATGCGTTCCTATCAAATAAAAGATAACAAAAAGGGTCTAGAGGTCGACATATCCGACGGCCTACCGATCACACTGAACATTTCAAATTTCGTTGTAATGAAGCTTCTTCCGCGTTTGAGTCGGTTCGAGGTAGACTATTCGCTTTATGGCCTAGTCAGCATTACGACTAAATTCCGCCTCTTATCCAACTTCAGATACCAGCTCCGCTTTGAAGTCGGCCGTGAGAACAAACAAATAAAGTTGGCTGATAGTTACATTTTAAGTCGGTTGGTGTAAGGAAGGATTAGGTCGGCTGCTTAACTCCTTACCAACTAGCATGGGTTTTTATCTAATTAACAACAAGGGTCGAGAGGTCGGCATATCCGACTACCTACCGATCAAAACTAAACATTTCAAATTTCGTTATATTGAAGCTTCTTCCGCGCTTGAGTCGGTTCGAGGTAGATTCGTCGGTTTATGGTCTAGTTGGCACTTACAACGGAAATCCGACTCTTATCCAACTTCAGTTGCTAACTCCGCTTTGCAGTCGGCCTTGACAAGAATAGAATAGAGTAGGCTGATAGTTACATTTTAAGTCGGTTAATGAAATGAAGGATTACTCCTTACCAACTAAAATGCGTTTTAATCAAAGTAACTTAAGAGAGGTAGGCATATCAAGTTTTGCGCTGATTGAACCAATGACATAAGAATTATAACACCCTAGCTCTAGGCCCCCAATCGCTCGACTGAAATTATCGCGAAGTGAATATACGCTCGAGACAATGTCTTTTAAGCTTATTTCTTCATTTCCAAAGGAACAAAATTGCGCTCCTTCTAATCACGTGTCAAAATGCTCGGGAATACGTCACCTATTTAAAATTTCAGCATGGCCTTCAGCTTGAGCCTATTCAATTGGGGGTCTAGAGGGTATTATAATTCCTATATGTCATCGGATTAAACGGCTGAGTTCGACCAGAGAGAATTGACTAGGGAGCAGAACCTATTGCCCTTGATATTGCTAAGCGAGATCATGATGTAGCGTACTCTTAAAGCTAAGGGGTATTAGCTAGGTACACTCTTAAAACTCATGGGTTGAATGAGTTGGGCTATTTGAATTTTAACTACAATTTGGTTAAAAAATAACCAAGTAGCAGTTGAATAAATATTTCCTGGTAGTTTAGGATGGGGTTATTTCAAACGCAAAAAATGTGTGGTTATTGCAGTAACCCAAATTGGGTCATTTGCAATTTTAGGCAAACCAAGCATACAAATACGCGGTATTGTACGCTAGATAGATGTTTAGAAAACTTTGCAATACCAGTTATTTAAGCAATATAGTATAAACAACCATTTGAAATAATAATATAAAAAAGATTCTTGGAATATCAAAATGAAACAGCTTTTATAGCTACAAAACTACTAATGGAATCGTAATTTTTAAAAATATTTCAATATATTAATTTTATATTATGAAGACAAGGCAAACTGCTAACAAGGTGCACTAGTGTATCAACGGTTTAAGATTATCTTAAATATTAAAATAAATATAATTAATATTTGATATTTTCTTCGATAGTTATTAACCTTATTGTGCGTTACATCGTTTCAAAAATAACTATTGAACATTCTTGAGAGACTAGACTAATATTGACGTTTGAAATGAAGCATACGCCTATTGTTGTCTTACTCAAATCGGTACATAAGGTCTCGAATCTTAGTAATGGATAAGAACAGCGCAACTGCGTGAAACTTTGGTGAAAACTGCACCATTGGGGGCTAGACGTTTCTTGTAACCCTAGCCGATCGCAGCGTACATCTTAATCTTAACTATGGTGAAGGAATAGAAGCCAGGAAGTACACACTGGTGTCCATGTGGGATGGACAAAGACCAGATGATGGTGGTATTTAGATTAGAAGCTAGTAAGTGTAGACTGGTGTTCATGTGGGAGGGACTAAATAATAGATGATGATGGTGTTGTTTAGAAGCCAGTAAGTAGAGACTGGTGTCCATGCAGGATGGACAAAAGACCAGTTGAAAGTGGTGTTTAGAAGACAGTAACTATAAGCCATAAAGCCAACCATTAAGAAGCCTTAAAGCCGACCATTAAGAAGCCTTAAATCCGACCATAAACAAGCCAAAAGCCGACCATTAACAATCCATAGGGCCGACCATAAACAATCCATAGGACCGACCATAAACAATCCATAAAGCCGACCTTAAACACTCCATAAAGCCGACCATAAACAAGCCGTAAAGCCGACCATAAACACTCCATAAAACTGACCATAAACAATCCATAAAGCCAACCATAAACAAGCCATAAAGCTGACCATAAACAAGTCGTAAAGCCGACCATAAACAATCCATAAAGCCGACCATAAACAAGTAGTAAAGCCGACCATAAACAAGTCTTAAAGCCGACCATAAACAAGTCGTAAAGCCTACCATAATCAAGTCGCAAAACCGACCCTAAACAAACCATAAAGCCGTCCATAAACAAGCCGTAAAGCCGACCATAAAAAAGCCATAAAACCGACAAATAACAGTCGATAAAGGCGACCGCAATTAGATTAATAATCCGACCGTAACCAGATAACAAAGCCGACTTCTTGTTTGATAATGTAAGAGCTGGACACGCTTACTTTTTAGAGTCGGTTAAAGTGCTGGCAAAATTTCTATGGCCGGAAGTCGGGCCGACGCTTAAACGGATAGGACATTTCGACGGTCGAAATGAAAGTTTACCGACGCTTTTACGTCAGTGTTGGTTGGACCTCGAACCGACTCCGTTGGCCCAACGTCGATTGTGCTACTGGGGTAGAGACGGGGATGGACTCCAGACCTACGTTTGGACAGAAGTTGATGACTTCTTATCCTGGGAAGTATTGGACACTAAGGCATTATATAGTATCCATCCCTGCAAGTCAAAATTGCCTATGGCAATCGTAAAAAAGGGTCAAAAGTTTCCTCCCCCCTAGGAAAACTATCTAATCTACTGAAAAAAACCCCACGCCGAGAGGCTGTGGCACTCAAACTGTGGGGCGTGTTCAAAACTTCTTCAACGCCAATCGTTGAAAAGCCGTCTGGCTAGAACTCTATGAAAATCCATTACAATCCGTGGGCCTAGGACCCCACACTAGTTTGACCGGAATTTCTAGCAGTCTATTAAAACAGCTGTTCTTGTCACCGTTTCTGATTCGTTACCTCAAACCACAGGACACACCTTAAAGTTTCGTTTCTTGCCCGCTGCTGGCGCACAAATCAGCCTGCAAACTCAAAATGAGGGAAATGCCGTAGGTGGCGCGGTGATCGGACCTAATAAGAAGTTCGCTAACAGAGATGGTTCCGGATATGGTTAGAGTCCAATACTTCCCATAAGTCATAAACTTCTGGTTTGGACTGGAGATAAAGCTGGAAATCTGGCGAATTTATACCTTCTCTCTGAGATACTAGATATAACTTCTTGATAAGGCTAAGAAGTTGTTGGTTGCCAATGTTAACTTTATTGTGACTAAATCAAGACTGCCCGCCTGCAGCGTTACACTCTCTTTTTATATGTTCGGTAGCACCAAAGGTCTATATCTTATCAATCCTTATCTCCCGTAGGTATTGACCTTTGGTACTAACCCAACATCTCCCTTTTTTTTATAATAAAACTCTTTGCTTAACTAACATTGATACAAGCAAAACATTTAAATTTAGTTAATCCAAAATTATTAAAAATGCAACTAAAGCAGGATTACTTCAACTAAACTAACATAGTATTATTTCAATTAACGTAACATTAGCATTATAGTTAAAACTTCAAATCAAAATAGTATACATTTATAACACCGAAAGTCCACTACATTTTAGTTTTCTTAAAAGTCCACTTTTCATATTCTGCCGTCCCTCCTTGATACCTTTGGGGCAACTTGATTTTATTACGGTCCCGGAGACAATGTCTTGTTTCGGTGGCCGACTCTGCCAGCTGCTTGTCCATCTCCGTCCTAGGACAGTCATGACTGTCATCTGGCAAATTGGTTTGGCCATGAGGATGGGCGGCATCGTCAGATACATTGATTCGAACAATGGGGTCAGTGATTTGGTCATCAACTCGAACGTCAGGATCAATGGTTTGGTTGTCAGGAATATTAACTCGAACCTCAGGGAAAGTGACTTGGTCGTCAGGAACATTTGCTCGAACGTCGGGATCAAAGACTGGGTTTTTGGGATATGTGGCTCGTCGATAGTTGCTTAAAACTGTTCTTGGTCTAAATCCATAGTATGGATTCCTTATGTGACTCCGGTTCGGTTCATTTTGGTCTTTTAGTTGTATCGACTGAACAGGTGACTTGGCAATCCGAATGTCTTGGCGGTTTCGTCTAAAAATAGACCCTTTGTCTGTTCGTAGAAGATAGGACCTGGATCCAACTTTAGCTTCGCAGGTGGCAGTTATCCATGGTGTATGCCGTTTCCTTGGATCCATTTTGACACTTTGACCTTTTGTAATCGTTGGCAATGCTCGTGTGCCCTTGTCATACCAACGCTTCATGTTCCTCTGTCTTTCCGCTATGACTTGGGAGACGTTCCTTATGACGGCTGGTTGTAGTTTTTCTGGAGCCATTGGTATTGGTGTTTTTACTTGGCGTGAAAAAAGCTTCTGTGCTGGCGTCGATCCGTCTTTTTGCGGCGTATTTCTCCATACCAGAATCGCTAACATTACATCTTGTTTCGCGAATTCGACCTTCTTAAGAAGGTTTTTCACTATTTTGACAGTTGATTCTGCTTTCCCATTAGATTTACTATGGTACGGGGACGTTGTTACGTGAATGAAACCCCATTTTGCGGCGAAATCCGCATATTCTTTTCCGACGAAGTTCGTTCCATTATCGGTTATCAACACCTGTGGGACGCCGTGTCTAGCAAAATGAGCTCTGGTGTTGTTGACTAATGTCGCGGCCGTCATGTTTTTCAGGATGTCGAGTTCCCAGAAACCACTGTAGTAGTCGACGGTGACCAGATAGTTGACGTCGTTTAGTGTAAATATGTCTTGCGCTACCATTTGCCATGGGAGTGTTGGAATTTCGAAAGGTTTCAGTGGTTCTCGATACTGCTTCGTTAAGAATGTTTGGCAAGGGCTACATCGGCCTACATAGTTTTCAATCTCCTTCTCGATTCCCGGCCAGTAAACGGTTTCTCGTGCTTTCCTAATGGTCGCAGCTGAGCCCAGGTGACTGTAGTGGAGTCTTTCCAAAATGGTTTGTCTAACGGCTTCCGGAACTATCAGTCTTTGCCCTTTATACAGGATTCCTTGATCAGTTGTATACTCGTCTCTTGTGTGCCAGAAACATCGCAGTTCGACGGGAAGTTCCTTTTGTCCCTGTGGCCAACCTTTTAGGATGACTTGTTTGAGCTTCTGTAGAACGTCATCTTTCTGCGTAGCGGCTCGTATCTCTTCCAGTGTGGTGGAGCTTACAGGCAAATACCGTTCTGGCTCTACAGAGGCTATATCTTGAAAATTTTCTTCTTCCACGTTGTAAATGTCAATGTTTGGAGATTGCGATTGACCCGTGTATGGCAGAAAACTTCGACTTAGCATATCCGCTATGTGAAGAGTTGGCCCCGGTTTGTATTGGACGTGTAAGCTTCGTGACTGTAGTTGTAATAACATCCGTTGCAGACGCTTGGGCGCTAAACGTAGTGGTTTCGTAAATATGGGTATCAAAGGCTTGTGGTCCGTTTCAACTACTACTCTGTTACAGCCTCCTATGTAATGTTCAAAGCGGCCACAGGCGAACACTATTCCGAGACATTCCTTTTCTATTTGAGCGTAGTTTGTTTCGCTCGACGTCAAAGCTCTGGAGGCATAAGCCACTGGACGGCCTTCTTGCAACAGTACGGCTCCTAGGCCCGATTCCGAAGCATCGCATTGAATCGTGACATCCGTTCCGTTATTGTAATACGCTAAAATTGGTGCTTCCGTTAACATCTTCTTCAGTTGTTTGAACGAAGACTCTTGCCTACCCTGCCAGGCAAACAACGTGTCCTTCTCTAGCAGTTGTCTGAGCGGCTCACTTACAGTGGACATCGCTGGGAGGAAACGACTAACGTAATTGACGCTTCCCAAAAACCTCTGGAGGGCTTTTTTTTCCTTCGGTGCCGGCATCTCGACAATCGCTTGAATTTTTGCGGGGTCTGGTTTGATTCCACTCTGGGTGATTTGATGGCCCATGTACGTGACAGTCGTAAGTGCTAGGCGCACTTTATCTTTATTTAGTTTCAACTTCCGCTCCCTGGCTCGGGCCAGTAAGGCTTTCAAGTTCCGGTGATGATCGGTTATTGCATCTTCGATGGATGATCCACACCCTACGACTAGGATATCGTCGTGGATGTCGTATACGCCTCGTAGGCCTTCTAGTAGTTCCAGCACTTGCCGTTGGAACTCCTCAGGCGCGGACGATATTCCGAACGGCATACGTAGGTATCGGAATCGTCCAAACGGTGTCCAAAATGTGGTGAGGTAAGAACTTTCCTCCGACAACCGAATCTGATAAAATCCGTCTTTGGCGTCCAGTACTGAGAACACTTTAGCATTTGTTAGGCTTGGTAAGATGTCGTCCAAAACTGGCATTGGATATTTTGCCCGTTTGATGGCTTTATTTAGATCCTTAGGGTCTATACATATTCTTATCGAGTTCTTGGCTTGTCCACCAGGAATCTTTGTCTTCTGCTTCTTTTGTACTATCACAAGACTACTGATCCAGTCCGTAGGTGTTGTTACTTTGGCTATGATTCCTCTGCTTTCCAATTCGTCCAATTTTTGCTTGAGAGGATTTAAAAGAGCGACTGGCACTCGGCGTGGCAAGTGTTGAACCGGTGGCACTGACTTATCAATTTCAATCGTATAGACTCCCGGAAATTCACCCAGACCTTCGAATACGTCAATGTACTCGGTTATTATTGATCTGCCCGTCATCGCGGCTTGTGTCATGATCGATGACTCTCGTGACTGTACATCTACGTGACAGACCTCATTGACCGTAATTAGTCCCAGCTCCACGCAGGTTGTCGCTGAAAGCAGCGGCGGTTTATGAGGCCCTTCGATGATTTTGAAATTCAGGTTTTGTTTCCTTTCCCCCACGGAACATGTTAGTGTGGTTTCTCCAACAAGGTGCATGACTGAGTTGTCATACAGTGTAAGGCCTTTGGACGATGTCGGGGTGAATACCGATGAAGTGCGCTGAATAGTTTGAAAGACGGCCAGATTCATTACGTTGCATGTGGCCCCAGTATCAAGCTGGCAGTGTAGCGTTTGGGGCTGTCGGTTCACCTCGTGGATCTGAAGGTCGCAGAAGAGTTTTCTTCGGGTGCCCTGTGTCTGCACGGCATGCACTTCATCGTTCGAACAAGGTTTCTTTAAACCGAGGGATATTTCCTCTATGTGAAACAGTTCTTCTGAATCGTATCGATTTTCTTCCGTCCGGTTATCGTGGCTCGTTGTGGCAAGTTGATGGTGACCAGACAACACTGGCTCTTGTACGTAGTGGAGAAGCTCTTGGTCGTTGTATGCGCTTTCAGGTGACTGACGCAGCTGGTGGTCTTCGAGACAGTTGACTGATCGTCGTCCCTTCGTCCGACAAACGGATTCGAAATGGTGAAGACGTTGGCAGAAGTTGCAACGTTTCCCATAAGCGGGACAGGAGCTTCCCCTTGAATGCTGTGTTCCACAGTACTGACAAGAAGAACTCTCGATGGAGTTTGATCGATGTCGAAAATTGCTTCTCGTTGATGGATATCGTTTGTATTGATGACCTGGACGTCGATACGGCAAACTTTGGGCCCGTGGTCGGTGATGTACGTAATTTATGTTGTCTGATTCGGATGACGCGTGTGTGTTTTCCGCTTCGACATGTTTTAATTCGGTGTTGGCGCTTTCGCTGATTCGTAGTGCATCCAGTGCTTCGGTCAATGTTGGTAGATCGGCTGCTCGAAAGAGTTCAGCCCTCGTCTGTTTATCGCGGCTACCGAGAACAAGTTGATCGGTGACAAGGTCGTTTTCCATTTCAGTACTTCGATACTTGCAAGCCTTGACTAGAGTTCTCAGTCGGATGTAAAATTGATCCATTGTTTCGGAGGGTTGTTGCGTAGCGGCACGGAACAAGAATCTGGGGTAAAGCGTGTTTTTTCTCGACGTAAAGTGGTTGGTTAAGGCGGTAAGGATACCCTCAGTAGTGGATTGAGATTCGGCTGAGAGATTTAGAGTTTTGAGTACCTTCCGACATTCGTCTCCCAGTAATGAGCGAAGTGTTGCAACCTGAACGGCATCCGTTTTTGTGTTGAGGCCCGTGGCAATCCGGTAGTCAGCAAAAGCTTCTTGAAAGGTGGCAAAATTCTCGGCGGCATCCACGGCACATTCTACAGGCTTAGGCGCCGGTACACTGGAGGCAGCCATATTCGTGGCGGCAGGTATAATTCCGAACTTAGGTATGGGTTAAAAACGCGAGAACGTTAAGTTTCCGCGTACCCGACTTCTGACACCATGTTGGTTGCCAATATTAACTTTATTGTGACTAAATCAAGACTGCCCGCCTGCAGCGTTACACTCTCTTTTTATATGTTCGGTAGCACCAAAGGTCTATATCTTATCAATCCTTATCTCCCGTAGGTATTGACCTTTGGTACTAACCCAACAGAAGTATTCAATCTTAGAAAGGGTAAATATTCTCATATAAACCCGATTTTTTAATTGTAAATCATTCGCGCATATATTCTTCTAATGTTGGGTAGCCAAATCTAGGAGGATATAGGGGTGAAGGAGTCTTCGACTGCCCGATTTCCCATTGAAACGCGCTTACAGATTATCGGCCGTGGTTTCCCCCCGTTCTCTCTCGTTCTGGGAGATTCATAGCCGCGCAACTAGTTCCGCGCACATCGTCATCGGGCGTCGTCTTTTCTTCAGATTTCATTTTTGGTAAAGGCTGCATTTTTTAGTGCTTTAACGGAACATTTATCATTATTTCATTTTTTATTAATTGTAAATTATTTGTTCTTTGATAAAACTGTTGTAGAGGGTACGCTTTTTTACTCTATCCCTAAACCAAAACTTAAGTAAAAAAGTGTTTAAGATGGATTAAAGCCTGTGGTAGCGTAGAGTTAACACCCGATAACATTAAAAAATGTCATTCTTTCCCCAAATCTCTTACTTTTTACAACGCCGCCTACATGTAGGCGGTGTTGCTTCTAAGGCCTAAGCTAGCATGAAAAACCCGCTCTTTTTTGAATTGGGATTTGCGTGGTCACGTGATGCGCGTAACCAAGGTGCGCGTGAACGAATCTCCCATGGGAGAGGCCGAAACCTGAGCTCTAAGAACGGGCAGTCGAAGACTCCTTCCCCCTATATCCTCCTAGGCCAAATTATTGATCACATTCTCCGGGTTTAAGTCGCAGCCAGGGATAGATTTAATTTTAGAAGTAGGAATGGAGAACGGCTAGTATTTGCTTATGTCCGACTCATAGCCCAGTATAGAGCCCCTCTTTCCAACACTTAACGAAAATTTTAAATTACTAGCTGTTGCCCGCGGCGGCGCTCGCGTGTAATAAGAACTTCCATCAAAATTACATAAAGAATGGGTAGATTTTACTGATGACTAATATTTTTGTAGCACCCTAGGAGCGAAGGCACTCGGCCTTACCCGTCAGCCCGTCGGGACATTTTTTATTACTTTTCACGCGGACATTATTCCATAAAAAAGGTTTTTTTTAATTTCTGGCCGCCATTTAAAAAGATGGCAACAAAAAGAATCCGAAAGACCATTCAGCCCGTCTATAGGTTAAAGGAAACCTGTACTAAATATTTGCGAAATCGGTTGAAACGCGCGGACTTTGCTGCATAGAGAAGATTTTTTACATTTTTGGGCGCCATTTTTTAAGATGGCGGCGGATTGGAAAAATCTTTCTTAGTACGCGCCTACTATACTTATGAGTAACGTTCCTGCAAATTTTCAGCCTTCTAGGGCAAGCGGTTAGGGCTGGGCGTTGATTATCAGTCAGTCTGTCAGTCAGTCAGTCAGGACTTTGATTTATATAGATAGATCTTATTGGCTCACTTAAATAGAGCGCCGCATCTAGTGGGGTTTTAGTTTTACCTATAGAATAGACAGGTGATTGGACAAAATTTGACGTCGGCTAAAGCAGTTAAAGAGTTAGTGCCATAATTTTCGTCATCCACAAACTTAAAATACGAAAAAAATCCTTGAAAAATCTGGTTTATTATGATATGTTTACTTTTGTATTTGGTTTCGTAGAAATTTTTAAAATTGCAATCAAAGTTTTGTATTTGGAAAAGGCCTAGTTTTTTCTTTCGCTTGATGACGTAGTAAGGAGAAATTTTCTCTCTTGATGACGCTCACGTGACGCCTGTTAGTGTCGCCGCGTGCGCGTTAAGCCTATTTTATTCAGATTCACGCGGCATTAGTTGGCTCGGAAGTCTCGGGCGCATGCGCTTGACTTTTCCGCGAGATACCGTGAGTGACGAAGCAAGGACAAAAACCCGCCAAATATCTTCTCTGCAAATTTGCTTTTGTCCCCAAATTTTAAGTTTTCGAAGTATTTTTTCTGTGTTTTCCCTCATATTTAAATTTTAATTAAGCATATTTTTGGAATCAGAAGAGTTTAAACTCTCAAAAAAGTAAGGTTTTCTTTAGATTTGAGATAATTTTTAAATCAGTTCACTTTTCCTTTAAGCAAACCAAAACCAAGAGTTCACGTGACAGTAGTTTGATAACCAAAATGGTGGAATTGAGCGCGAGATTTGAATTGAAACTTTTAATGAAATGTAGCGCGTGGTATATATAGAAAAAAAAACTTGAAACATAAAAAAGGTCAACTTAACTTTACACTACGAGAAATGAGATACTAAACCTTTTCATCGTTTGCCAGTGCTATATAGTTAAGCTGTGAAAAAAGTGTACCCCCTTGGTCGCTAAACCTATATTATTAACCTTGTCATGCTAAGCTTCATAGAGATTAACTTTACGAGTTCGGATTCAGTATAAATAGGAAATCCCTGACGGTATTTTCTTAATTTCAAATATTCATAAGCAATCTATCGTATCAAATGCTTCGATTGCTCAAAGATATAGTGAAATAGATTAAACCCCTGAATTTAAAATACTGACAGATTACTAAGAAATAAATAAAAAGCATGGAAAAGAATTACTCTTTATGTTTCAGTTTAGAATCGCACACTATTAACTAGTCTCAGTCTGATACTGAAGAACCATGAAATAATTCTTATCAACACCTTGTAGCCTTTGAAGATTTTAGATTGACCAGTCTAGCATAAGTGGACTCAAAAATGGCTTTGAACGAAATTGAATTTGTTGGAAATGATCGGTATTTTAAATACAGGTAGAACTAGAATTTTCGAATAATAAATGTTATCGTTGATTTGAAATTTAATTTATTATTAAAGGTACACCCATGAGACAATTATTAATTGTTCGACACATAAAGCTGATGAGGTGAGTAAAATTCGGTGACGTTGTTGAAGCGAGTCTTCAGTGTCTCGGAATTAAAACTGCTTTCTTGATGACAATTTAACTTTAATTTCTTGTCAGGGTTGGACGGATTTTGAGGAACAGATGAAGTTCATGGCAGAATATTTTAAACGATTCTTCAACATGAAGTAAATTTGACACTTGCAAATCTATTCGACTAATATTTGGACCGAATGAGACAGAATTCACTTAATGCTCGAAACACGGGCCACTAAACTAAGAGGGTATTTCAGCTCTAGCTTTGCGAATACAATCGGTTCATCTATTCAAATAAACGGGCTCATATGAGTTTCGAGTAGAAAAGGGGCCGAACCGGAACTTGAAACTGCAGCGCCGTCTACTCTGAAAAAGATTTAATCCGAGTCTTTTGATTCGGTCTTCTGCTACATTTTATAGTGAGGGCAGGTGTGCTCAGATCATGAGCGAAATAGTGAACAATCCAGGACATGCCTTTAACGAAAAACCCCGTCCACTATGTGTGACAAGCGACAACTATTTCCCCTTGTTTAGACAAATTCGCGCTAGCGGAACTACGTCATTTTACGGACAGATAATGGTCAAGTAAGAGGATGACTATCTATGGTGGCAAACACGAAATAGAGAATGCGGTTTATGTAAACAGGGTAAGATCTAAATACCTGCAGTTTGGAAGCACAGTGCACAGTGCTTAATCTTAACCATTTTACTAAAATAACTACCACACAAATGTTTACATTTTTACCCAACAGTTAACTAGTGTTAGGGTTCAAGGTCTTAGTTTAACTTTATAATTAAAATGAGTGTAAAGCAATGCATATTCCCCAAGTTCAACAGTGATAGTCGCGGTGCTAACAATTCTCATATGCTATAGGTGTTTGGTTTGTGCCTTTCCAAAATTCAAAATTAAACAAGTGCATTGCATTCAATGGGTAAACTGGCTGGCCAAAAAAATTTCTTCTAAAATACCACACCAGCAGCGCACATCCGTACAAGATTACCCACCTTATCCCAATTACTGGATATTTAAAATGGCCACGTTTTCTAAAAGTACTGTTTCTAGCCTTACTCGACTTGTTACCGAAATGACGTGCCTCCGCTTTTTAAAACAGTCCACTGGACGCGACACTATTGTAAAAACCGTTTACCAAGAGAGACGCCCGATAACAGAGCTGGACTGTCCTCTTACTTTATTTTGGTTGGGTGTGCTAAAATTGGAAAATTCAAATTATTAGCCGATCATAATCGTACCGTCTTGTTCGCGATTTTTACCTCTCCGAGTATAACTTATGTCACGAAAAGATCCTGTTTTGGCCGCATGTGTGTCTGTTGCTACTCCGCTGGGGATCGTGTTCACAGCTTGCAAATCGGAGCAAACATGTTTGCCTATTCCGGACAGCCATGATAGTTCACACACTGTAAAAAAAAGGGGTTCTTCGAGGGTTTTCAATAGAACTCTTACGTTCTAGTTGGAACGCTACAGGTTTCCAGACATGGTTGAAGGTTCACAGTAGAACAGGAAGGTTCTTAGCAGATCGTATCTAATTAAAAGGGTTCTTGTAATAACGTGTGGGGTTTTAATAGATCCTTGAAGGTCCTTGAAAGAACATTCGGGTTCTTGAAAGATCCTTGAACGTTCTTGAAAGAACATTTGGGTTCTTGCGAGAGCCTTCACGGTTCGTGAGAGAACATTCAGGTTCTCGATAGATCCTTGAGGGTTCGTGAAAGAACATTTCGGTTCTTGATAGATCCTTGAGGGTTCATGAAAAAAATACGGGTTCTTGAAAGATCCTTAAAGGTTCGTGAAAGAATACTGTTAGAAAAAAATTTTATTCATGGGTATTTGGAAATACCTTGAGGTGTTTATTTACTCTTTTTAGAGTGTTTTGTAACTGAGATGGTGTTTTCTCCGTAAAAAGGTGCTAGTTGACTCTTTATAGGTAATTTTTAAAGGAATTGGCGATTCACTGGTACTTAGAAACACATTTAGGTTTTATTAACTCTTCCAGGTGTGCTTTAATCTGCTTCTGCTGGGTGTTTTTGTTTCAGTTGGAAGGTGTTCTATCAATCGGTGCTTGAAAAACGGCACGGTGTTAATTGACCCTTATTGAAATGTTTTTAAACGGAAATATAAGCCGCGTTTACACGAGCTTGCACAACCGTTGCCAACGCATTGGAAACGATTACACAACCGTTTATAACCGAATCAATTCCGAATCGCATTGTTGTTTGACATAAAACTGTTTGAATGGTGGGGATAAACACCTTTGGGCTTTACTTAACACTTTTTTGCTCATAAGGTGTGTTTTTAAGTTAAAGGTTTTTCGATATGAACTTAGATCGTGAAGGGTGAAGAGAGAAATCATCTATTAATTCTACCTGCATAGTGAAACATTCCAAAAATATCCCAAAGATTTTAATAATCAAAATTAATTTATAATTCTTCGGACTACCTTATACTAAATATTTTAAGGAACTCATACTTATTTTGATTTTTAAGTCATTGGGAAATAATTCTCGGAGAGAGAGAATGTCTTCAAATTAGAGGAATTCATAAAATTACTTGAATTTTCGCTTAACACAGGTTTTTACCTCTCCGAGTGACGATGACGTCACGAAGAGGTATAACACTGGACGTGTCTGTGTGTGTGTGTGTCTGTCTGTCACCGCGTTCGCAGTTGGCAAATCAGAGCAACCGTGTTCGCAATTTCCGGACCGCGTTCGCAGTTAACAGAAATTAGGAAAATTCTACTTCATTACGCTACCTCCACACTTGTCTTTCGTCTGGTATATACCACATACACGCAAATCTGTACTTATTGGCTTCTGACAACACCATTGGTATTCTGTGTATACCACATACACGCCAATCTGGAACATTGGCTTCTACTACATTATCATCATTGGGGTTAAGATGTACGCGCGATCGGCTACGGTTACGAGAAACGTTTAGCCTCCCAATGGCAGGGCGTCCACCAAATGCTAACGCAATTGCTCTTATTTTTATCATTTGTGAATGAATCGCTTTATATACCCTAAATTTCCAAAAATTGTGAAAACGCTATACGCTAGAAGTCAAACGTCAACAATAGCTATGTTTAAATTCATTTTAAGAATAATGTTTCTTAAAACGGCTTAACTAGAATTAAGGTAAAATACTGACGATTAAAAAACTAATATCAGTTATATTTATTTAATTATTTAAGATAATCTTCTTTTCTTTGGAACGGCACAAGTGAAAGTTTATATAGAACGAGTAATGAAGATTGCATATAAATAGAAACACAAGGTTAATATAAAGCGAGTAGGATGAATTGATCTCTTACAAAATCATAACATTTTCTTATTGCTGAATATTAAATGAAAATATGTTAAATATGTTTCGGCATTACGATTCCTTTAGTAGTTTTGTAGCTATAAAGCTCTGTTTCATTTCAATATTCCAAGAAATTATTTTATATTAATATTTCAAATTTGGTGTTTAATCTTTAATTCAGCTTTACTACATTTATATATAGTGTAAACTTATACTTCATGGTGAAGTGTTTTTACAGAGTCACCAAGAGAGAAAAATTGAATATCATTGTCATGATTTCAACCTAACACTGTTAAAATAAGAACCTCTCTATGAGGTGGTCATATGCTATAGGGAGTGGGCGTTTGTCAGGGAGGGAAAGAACATCCGACGTCATTTTATACCTCTACTTAGGGGGGCGTTTGTAGGCGCGATGCTGAAATTCCCCCGTTAGGGGGATGGAATCGAGGTAAGAGATATAAGCCTGTGACGTGGCAAGAATGGGTTTGCCCTCTCCCTATAATATATTTCCAACGGATTTGAAACAAACGAGGGTTCTGAGTCAAAATAAATCAGGTTCAGATTTGAACTAAACCGGAGTCAGAGTCGAGCTACACGGGTTCTGGGTTGACTGCAACACGGTTCTTAGGCTAACTCGACAGGGTTAAGAGTCAAACTCGACAGGGTTCAGAGGCAAAATCGGTAGGGTTCAGAGTCGAACTACACAGCGTTCGGATTATAACTAAACAGGGTTCAGAGGCAATCTCGACAGGGTTCAGAGTCGAACTACACAGCGTTCGGATTATAACTAAACAGGGTTCTGGGTTTAACGCAATACAATTCTTAGCCGTACGAAGCGGGGTTCAGAGTCGAACTCAACACGGTTCTCAGTCAAACTACACACGGTTCTCAGTCAAACTACACACGGTTCTCAGTCAAACTACACACGGTTCTCAGTCAAACTACACATGGTTCCGATTACAACTGAACAAGGTTCTGATGCACACGCCACATGATTCAGGGCGGAACCTAATACGGTTCCAAAAGAAACTAACTTGGTTCAAAGAAAAACCCCAGCTCGGATCGTAGATGAACTCTTTAGGGCTTTATAGAGAACTCATATCAAAGAGTTCTTTGTAGATCAAAAAAGGGTTTAAAATAGGGGACAAGCGTTAAGAACCCTTTTCTCGGCAAAGTAGAACCTTTTTTTCTTAGAGTGCAGAAATTGAATCTCTCAACGTTAGCTATTCCACCTGAGCCCAATCCTTCATCTGCCTAGTCAAGACACTATAGTCTGTACTTGACTGCATGTATAGACACCAATCGGTACTTCTTACAGAACCTGCCCGAGCTTGGGTCACCCGCTAAATGCTCTAACCATCTGAGCAAGGCTTGCTATTGAGCACCAACAATAGCATAATTTAGAAAATATACAAGCTTATCATCACAGGTTAAGCGATCAATGGTTCAATACACCTGTATTTTGCCTGGTATTGCATGTCTTGTGGGGGGTTTAAGTAACTTTCACCTATGGGTTCTGTAAGAAAACTTCCAATGTAGCAAATAAATGTTAAATACCTAATGACTCGAAAACAAAAGCCCAAAACCATGGAAAAATAAAGGTGTATTGAAACATTGACAGCTTAACCTATTATGATAACTTTATAAGTTATCTCTATGATGTTACTGTCTCGGCTCAGTAATGGGTCCGGCCTCTCGGATGGGATATGCGTTCACGCGCCACCTAGTTACTTCTTGGCTCGAGAAAAATAAGGCATCCTCCCCTTTTGTGGTGTGTAATTCTCTCGGAATTAATGGAATAGTCTATACCTAGCCTTTCTCCTTTGCCACAAACACACACCACCGACTTTATCGTATATAGCTAGGCCCGAAATAAGGTCAAAAACTACAATTTGTATTTAGTTTTTCCAAGGATGATGGGGGTGTAAGGATGTTGGGGGGTGGATACGAATTCTGAGAGAAATACGCGCCGTAACTGAGGAAACGATTGAGCCTGGTGGGACGCTAAAAGTGGGGGAGGAATACTCGGGACGAAGGGCAGGTGGGCTACTTCAGAACTAGACACTATGTAGCGCCATCGTGTCGGCCTAGCTTTTCATACATATGCCAAAGTTATTTTAAACTGTTTTGACCATAAATAAAATTTTCCATTGAAACACTAAATTTTATAGAGAGTTAATATTTAATAATTATTGCTTCAAAATTGTTGCTAAAATAATAGTGTACGTAGATGACGCTGCAATAGGGAAACGCCGGTAGGGATTTATAAGAACGCGCTAGACGCGTCTGCAAGAGTTAGTTTTTCAATGTTAATTATTGTTTGCGCTCATTATAATGGTGTGCAATGAATAGAGGAAGGCGTAAGCTCTCTTTTGGTATATGATTTATTAAATTTAGAAGAGCAGGTGTTATTCTTCAAAATAGCCTTAACGGCTAACTATGGCGTAAAATGATCAATGTGTGAAAGAAGAAAATATTTCAAAATCAAAGTAAGTTTTTTCAAACATAGTAAAATCAGAAGTTGATGACTTCTTATCCTGGGAAGTATTGGACACTAAGGCATTATATAGTATCCATCCCTGCAAGTCAAAATTGCCTATGGCAATCGTAAAAGAGGGTCGAAAGTTTCCTCCCCACTAAGAAAATTATCTAATCTACTTAAAAAAATCCCACGCCGAGAGGCTGTGGCACTCAAACTGTGGGGCGTGTTCAAAACTTCTTCAGCGCCAATCGTTGAAAAGCCGTCTGGCTAGAACTCTATGAAAATCCATTACAATCCGTGGGCCTAGGACCCCACACTAGTTTGACCGGAATTTCTAGCAGTCTATTAAAACAGCTGTTCTTGTCACCGTTTCTGATTCGTTACCTCAAACCACAGGACACACCTTAAAGTTTCGTTTCTTGCCCGCTGCTGGCGCGCAAATCAGCCTGCCAATTCAAAATGAGGGAAATGCCGTAGGTGGCGCGGTGATCGGACCTAATAAGAAGTTGGCTAACAGAGATGGTTCCGGATATGGTTAGAGTCCAGTACTTCCCATAAGTCATAAACTTCTGGTAAAATCATGTTTGGTTTCATCACTATGCCTTAGAAGTTAATTTCCCCCCGTCTTTTAATCAAATGTATAATCTTATAGAGAGCTTTCAGTTGGAGAAGGAGCTGAGTCTCGTGACATAATTTACGCTGCCATATTGGTGGGTTTAAGCAGGAATGAAGCTGAGACCACCCAATATGGCTACCAGAACAGCGGTAAGACTTGGGAGGGGGTGACTACTATTCCATCTGAAAGCTCTCAATAATCTTTTCAATCCTCCTTAAAGCGTAAGTAAGAACTCTAGCAAACGCGTCTAGCGCCTTCAAATAAATCCCTACCATCGTTTCCCTCTTGCAGCGTCATCTACGTACACTATTATTTTAGCAACAATTTCGAAGCAATAATTATTAAATATTAACTCTATATAAAATTTAGTGTTTCAATTGCAAATTTTATTTATGAGCAAAACAGTTTAAAATAGCTTTGGAATATGTATGCAAATTTAGCCCAACATGATGGCGATAAATAGTGTCCAGTTCTGAGGTAGCCCGCACAAGGATGATAGGGGGTGGATACGAATTCTGAGAGAAATACGCGCCGTAACTTCGGACGCGATTGGGTCTGGTGGGACGCTAAAAATGGGGGAGGAATACTCGGGACGAAAGGCAGGTGGGCTACCTCAGAACTAGACCCTATTTAGCGCCATCGTGTTGGCCTAATTTTGCATGCATATTGCCAAAGTTATTTTAAACCTTTTTCTCATAAATAAACTTTGCAATTGAAACATTAAATTTTATATAGAGTTAATATTTAATAATTATTGTTTCAAAATTGTTGCTAAAATAATAGTGCACATAGATGACGCTGCAATAGGGAAACGCCGGTAGGAATTTCTTTGACGGCGCTAAACGCGTCTGATAGAGTTCTTCGTTCCGCTTTCAAGGGGGATTGAAAGGATTATAAGATCAAATATTTCATTAAATATTGTCTTTAACTTCTAACTATGGCGTAAAATGATAATTTTTATGCACGAAAGAAGAAAAGGCTTAATAATCAATGTAAGTTTTTTCAAACATAGTAAAATCATGTTTGGTTTCATCACTATGCGTTAGTAGTTAAATTCTATTTTTTTCCATCAAATGACTAATCTTTTCAATCGTCCTTGAAATAGGAAGTAACAACTTTAGGTGACGTACAGCGCGTTCAAATAAATCCCTACCGGCGTTTCCCTATTGCAGCGTCATCTATGTGCACTATTATTTTAGCAACAATTTTGAAACAATAATTATTAAATATTAACTCTATATAAAATTTAATGTTTCAATTGCAAATTTTATTTATGAGAAAAAGGTTTAAAATAACTTTGGCAATATGCATGCAAAATGAGGCCAACACGATGGCGCTAAATAGGGTCTAGTTCTGAGGTAGCCCACCTGCCTTTCGTCCCGAGTATTCCTCCCCCATTTTTAGCGTCCCACCAGACCCAATCGCGTCCGAAGTTACGGCGCGTATTTCTTTCAGAATTCGTATCCACCCCCTATCATCCTTGGCCCGCATGCCTTTCGTCCCGAGTATTCCTCCACCACTTTTGGCGTCCCACCAGGCCCAATCGTTTCCGTAGTTACGGCGCGTATTTCTCTCAGAATTCGTATTGGTTTGGAGATGTGCAAACTGAAACTGAACTGAAGCAATCAAGTCAGTTTAGTCCCTGAACTGAAACCGACAAAAAAACTGAACTGAAACGAAAACTGAACTGTGGGAAACCGTACTCAGAAACGAATCTCAGCTTACAATGCTATAAAACAGGTTAACATTCGATTGTAATTCAATTTTATCGTTAACTTTTAGGCTGCATTACAAAGGGAAATATATTTATTACAATCAGCTTTATAACATAAACGATACGCCAAATTTTTTCACGGTATGCGATTTTTTAATTACATTGAAACACTGATTAAAAACTGGAGTACAAAATATTTAACGCTTATACGACGGTTTTAGACATCTCATGTTATCAAATTGGAAGAGAAAAGCTCATTTTTCCTCAGTCAGTTGGACCATTACAATCCATCTCCGCCAGTCGGAATAAGCGACCTGATTATTGTGTCCAGCCCCCAAGTGACAGTCACGTCCAATTCCTGGTCCTTCTTAAATATGGACAAAGAAGTAAAATTTTGCTCAATAACATTCTAATTAATACCAATTTCATTGATTTTAGTTCCTGATTTTTACAGGTAGGGTTTTTAATCGCGTTAACCTTGTTCCTTTTGTCACTGATACTCGTCCTACACTCCATCGTAACCAACAAATACAAATCGTTGCCCACTAAGAAAGTTGTCAGGAAAGTGGCCGAAGAAACCCTGGAAAATGTCTGGGAGAACGCCTCGCTCTTGTGCGTCGAACGTAAGCAATTACGTCATATCAAATATTTAAATTTAATTCAACTTATACTGCCTCTAATATCGTATATGAGATAAAATTAACAACCCTTAAATTAAGGTGGCCGATGCTTTAATCAGACATAAAAGAAAAAGAGATTTATGTTTTTCAGCGATTCCCTCAGTTTTGCCTCACATTACTTGTCGTCTGCTCGCTTCATCGTGGCTAATCGGAGTGACTTTCATTCTGTTCTTCTTGGGTTGTTACTTGCGTACGGACTTCTCGACGGAAAGCTACAACTGCATCGACACTCTTTCGGACTTGATCAAATCGGGAATTGAGCCTGCATTTTCAGATGAAGACGATTTAAAATATATTAAGGACAGGGTGAATAATCGGGAATTTTACAGAATAGCTTCTGGTAGCAGCGAATGTTTATTCTACGTAAATTTGGCTGAAAAAAATTTTGGTGCAAAAATATTTTATGCAAATAATTATTTAAAATTTTTCAAGCGTTTAATGCTTTGGCCCGATGGCTTAGAGTTGCATGTCGTCTGCTACAAAAGCAATCAATATCTATATAAACATAAGTTTATTATGTAAGGTCCCCATAGTTGTATGAGTCCCCAATTAGGTCCTATCAGAAGTCCATAACTCCCTCGAAGTACTGAGATGTAACGGTTCATAGCCTGGCCGTCTTCAGTGTGAAAATTTTGTTCCAACCCCCCCCCGTTTTCTGACTAGTTTTGGGGAAATATTTTTCCCCCTTTCAAGCCGGGCTTGGCGCCAAAAATATTTTTGAGAGGGTTGTTTTTTCACGAACGGTGTGACGTTAGGTAGTATTGTCCAATCAAAACGTTACCTTTTCTATCGTTTGCTCTTGCCACTAGTCCCTACCACAAAAAATGGTGTACGGGAAGGGGGAGGAGATGAAGGCTTGGCGGGAGAGTTCCTTAAGTGCTCTGTTTTTTCACATACGTAAAATTTTAAATTTTGAATTTGTATCAGTTTCCGGTTAATGTTAGCTCTCGATTTTTTTAATACATTGCTCATATTCCGATGAAAAAAAATTAAGTTAAATAATATTCTTCATAAAATTCTATGATCTCAACTTAAACAACAAAAAAAAAAGGTTTTTATTTTCGTAAAAAAACTACCGGGTCCCTAACCCTAATATTGAAACTAGCCTCTGCTAGGAGGATATAGTGGGAAGGAGTCTTCGACTGCCCGTTCTTAGAGCTCAGGTTTCGGCCTCTCCCATGGGAGATTCGTTCACGCGCACCTTGGTTACGCGCATCACGTGACCACGCAAATCCCAATTCAAAAAAGAGCGGGTTTTTCATGCTAGCTTAGGCCTTAGAAGCAACACCGCCTATATGTAGGCGGCGTTGTAAAAAGTAAGAGATTTGGGGAAAGAATGACATTTTTTAATGTTATCGGGTGTTAACTCTACGCTACCACAGGCTTTAATCCATCTTAAACACTTTTTTACTTAAGTTTTTGGTTTAGGGATAGAGTAAAAAAGCGTACCCTCTACAACAGTTTTATCAAAGAACAAATAATTTACAATTAATAAAAAATGAAATAATGATAAATGTTCCGTTAAAGCACTAAAAAATGCAGCCTTTACCAAAAATGAAATCTGAAGAAAAGACGACGCCCGATGACGATGTGCGCGGAACTAGTTGCGCGGCTTTGAATCTCCCAGAACGAGAGAGAACGGGGGGAAACCACGGCCGATAATCTGTAAGCGCGTTTCAATGGGAAATCGGGCAGTCGAAGACTCCTTCACCCCTATATCCTCCTAGGCCTCTGCGCCGCTTTGCGTTTTGGTGAATTTCTGTTGTCATTTTTTACAACATCTCAGACACGCCCGCAGTTCTACCTAATATAGCCTAACCTAACCTTCCTATCAAAACCTTTCCTAACCTAAAATAGCCTAACCCAACCAAACCTAATACAACCCAAGCCAAACTAATAAAACCTAACCTGACCAAACCTAATACATTCTTTGCAACGCAAGCCAAACTAATAAAACCTAACCTGACCAAACCTAATACATTCTTTGCAACGCAATCCAACCTATTAAAACCAAACCTACCCGAAATTAATACGAATGAAATAAAAATGTCGAACTGAATGGCATTATTGAACGTCAGTGTCACCACTAATTAACACTACCAAATCTACTCCATTATTTTAGAATAGAAATAATTCCATATCTAGTAAATAAGTTTGTAAGTAGTCCTCTTGACTCGGAGAGGTAAATTTTGGTTTTTCCAACTTGTTCTACAACTTCTACTTAACTTAATATAGATTTTTACGGACGACATGCGACTAAAAGCCTTCGCATAAGCCATATAATCATGTTATAATTAAATGCCTGTATCTTTTATAATAATTATTTGCGGCGAAAAGTTTTTGCACCATAGTTGTTTTGATCCATTTTTACATAGAATTAACCAAAAAACAGAAGTGAACTGCTACCAGAAGCTATTCTGAAATATGTTCGAATAGGGCTACTTCGTGTTTAGTGCTCTATATTTCTGACGTCATTGGTTTGGTTTGTATCAGGCGGCCCTGGAGCCAGTTGTTAAGGCGTGGCTAGATAAATTCGATGAGAAGTATCTGTACGAATTGAACGGATTTACAATGTTTGAAGATTTCATTCCAATTTTTTCTGGGGAGAGAGCTTTGATCACAAGCAAAGACTTTATGATTTCGCGTTTCAATGATTTAATGGATTTCGACGATTATAGAGAGTCCTTCCCAAAAAGCGGAAGATTTTACTTTTCGCAACAAGTTCTTAAATTCGACTACAAACACATCATTTTCAACACCTCATGGATCAGAAGCATACCACAATTAAACGCCCAACTGGTGTCAGTAAAAATTTTATCAAAAAAGATTATAAGCCTTAAACGCCTGTTTTTCTTCTTCTTCTTCTTCTTACAGAGTGGAACCGATGTTCGAAAAGCAAGTTTTCAAGTATCAGAAGCAATATTTTCAACGCATCCTTGAACAGTTGACTTGGAAGAAACCATTGCAAAGCACTGACGCCTTGGACCTGAGAAGCGTCAGTGTTCCTTTCTACTTGCTCCTCATGTTGTTGTCAGGAACAGTAGCCGTTGTCTTTACCGAAATATTCTTCTACTAACTCCGTTAAACGGTGAGTATTAAATAGTTCAGAACACGAAATGGAATTACAAGACAAGAATAATTTTTTTCTTCGAACAATGCAAAACGAACGAAATCACTTCGTGTTAGGTCGTTTTAAATTCACTCTCTAACTATAGAGCATAATTATGCAAATAAGATTTGAATGTAATTAATTAACACATATCCATCTTATTATTTTAGTAAACTTGTTATAGTGGCAAAACACGGATATTCTGCTAGAGTTTTAAATGCCTAAGAAAATGCATAAATCCTTGAATAAATGAAGAATTTCTCATTCATACATTAATATATCATTCACATGCTAAAATAGGCAATCGTGTATGGCATGCACATGCCCTCATAGCTATCAGAAATACGTGCGAAGAACGTACGTTACAGTTTCTAGGGTAAACGTCTCCACCCTGTAATGGTAGCTTTTCAATTTGGTTCGTATTATTGTCCATGTTATATTCAAGGTGACGATTAACACTTCTTCTGTTTTAACAATTTGGTCCTCATTGTTAAAAATCTATATTGATACTTTTTTGTTTTGGCTCGAGATTGGGTTAGTGATATCCAAAGCATTTTCTAAAATTCATTACCTAGACTTGGTTTTGCTACACTTCATTCTTCAATCTCTGTGACGTTTGATCCAACTATCATGAGTTTGGAAAAATTTCGTAGATCATAAGTAAAATAATCGCAATAAGTATGACACTTCAAATATCCCCAATGCTAAATGCTTCCCTTTGGGAAAGTTTCTCTCGAGGAAAACAGAATAAGAGAGTTCTAGGAAACTATAAAACTTTATTCTCCATGGCGCCTTAAATGGTCGCTTCTACGACAGTATTTGACAAAAAAACATTGCTTTGGCGGAAATGATGTTGTACTCAGAAGCAGACCTTGGTTAACCATTCTCATTTAGTGACATACTTTTTGTTTTGCAAAATGTTACTTATGGTTAATTATCGGTTAATTCTGGCATATTCATGTAGGGAAAAAATTGTACTGTGGATAAAATTGTTACAACTGTAGTTTGTCCCTTATTGAACATAAACATTTATAATGTAATATAACTATTTTGGCACTAACCCTCCATTGAGCATAAATATCTATTGTGAACTCTAACTATTTGAACACTACCCATTTATTGAACATAAATATTTGTAGTGTAATATAACTATTTTGGCACTAACCCTCCATTGAGCATAAATATCTATTGTGAACTCTAACTATTTGAACACTACCCCTTTAATGAACATAACTATTTATAGTGTAATATATCCATTTTGGCACTAACCCTTCATTGAGCATAAATATCTATTGTGAACCATAACTATACCCTTTAATTAACATAAATATTTATAGTGTAATATATCAAAATTGTAAATATACTTTTAAATATGTACACAAAGCTTCCTTAAAAATCTAAAATATAACTAGAATTACCCTAATATTTCTAGTAAAATTAAAAGTAACCTTACCTTATTGGGGTGGTGAAGTGGTTAGCACTTTCGCCTCGCAGCAAGGGTCCCGGGTTCGATCCCGGACTGTGGCACCGGGTGAAAAACCTGGGAACAAACCCTTCTGCGTAGAGTTTGCAAGTTCTCTCCCCGCTTGTTAAAAGGAGTTTTCCTCCGCGGTCTAACCCGGTTTCTCCTTTCCATCAAAACTTGCCGAGGTTAATTGTAATAGTTGGTATAGGGCGCTGTCGGTTAGCTGTGGCATAGGGGCTAACCACCACCCCTCTATGCATTGTAAAGGGACCCACCTGTAAACAAGCCACAGGCTTAGGGTGGAAATCCCATCATAGAAAAAGCTTGGATTATTATTATAACTATTTTGACCCTAACTCTTTAATGAACATAGTGTAAAACAACAAAATTGTAAATCCACTTTTAAATATGTTCACAAAGCGTTCTTTAAGTTCTTAAATATAAATAGAATTACTGTAATATTTCTAGTAAAATTAAAAGTAACCTTACCTTAACATTCTAGTTAAAAATAGGCCCTGAATATAAGTATAAAATTGGAAAAAAAAACATATTGTTCATAAAAACACACAATTAAACTTTAACCCAATAATTATTAAGAAAAGAAAAATATATACTATAATAACATTAAACATATGCTTCTATCAAGTTCTTAGGAAATAGGAGGGAGAGGCAGGCCCGAGACTAGCGCCATCGAGCGCCTTGCTTTCACAAATACCCAAGAAAGTCCATCGATGATTGGCCGAAATTAACAAAAAATCGAGCCTGCCCCTCTCGAATTCAATATAAAATTTCACCTTTTCAATATTAAAAATCAATCTCCAATTTTCTACATCGATGTAATCAATATTCAATAAAGCTCAGTTATCTGCGAGTTTTTGTCAAATTATGTTAGTTTGCTTTTAAGGTTAAAGTAAAATCTGATTCAGTTATTCCGGTTATCATGAAGGCTCAGTGTAAGTTAAAGCCAAATTAACACGCCACAATTAACAGAATTATACTCAATTAAGGACGTTCGATCAAGCCATCAAAGCATTTTTTTTCAGTCCTGAACACTGATATTAACGTAACGTACCAAAAATAGCTCCCCCACAATTAAGCACAAAGTGTGAAAAATAAGAAAAAACAATTTAAGAATAGAAATTTTTCTGATTAAGAAATTTTAAGTGCATATTAAGCTGTAAACACCATACGAAATTATTTCATCTTGAATATTTAAAAATTTTAAATTTTGTGCCTTCCTTGGCTTAGAGTCATTTAAGGAGGGAGGACAAAGTGGGCGTGGCACTCTACTCCTCCCAGTACAAAGTTTCCCTTAAAACACAAAATACTTCAATTATTCAGCGTGTGTTACCATGCGTCAATGTAAAATTTATTGGACCTAATCTAATTTCTCTGTGGCAGATTCATCCAGACACAATATAATTCGAAAATTTTCACCAGCTATAGTGCAGGACTATTCACCGAACCCATTTCATCCCATTACGAAATTTAATGTTGAAATCGCACTTTTCAAACCAATTAATCATGTGATTAAAGAATAGTGTCAAAAGCGGATTATGCTTCACACATAAAGTACGTAAGTCCCACTTTTCCATAGCTTTGGCCATGGATTTCATGATATTCCCGAAGTAAAAACTAAGCAGACGAACAAAAAAGCTTTTAACCAATCATGAGCCCCTTAACCATAGATAACCTCTTTAATGCCAGACCAATCGGCGACGGCTATTACTATTTTCTCGCGTGGGATGGGACCTCGACTCGACGTCGAGATAACCGGGAAGCCCGCAAGGCGAATTTGCAGTATCGTTCGGTTGGCGTTATAAAATATACAAAGCTCAAGTTTCGAAATTTTTTGAGACATTTACTTCAACTAAATATTTTCTTTAAATTTCAACATAAATATAGCTCTGCGAATAAAATTAGACACGAAAACTACACTAAGCCTTGGATATATATCAGCGGCTGAGGCCGAGCGGCGCATCTCGAGCCGCCGGCGGCCGGGATTGCCGTAACGGCGAGAACTGAAAAATACCTCGTTAAAAAACAGATGCACGACGTCTTAAATAGTCCAAGCAAAAGCTACCCAGATTGATAACATTTTAACGCCTTACTCCCAAATAATCTTTGATATTGTGAATAGTTTTATCTAAAGAATATTTTAGACACCCTACTCAGTCTCTATAGTAGTTCTCGAATTTAGGTACGTGGTAAATCGGTTCTTTAGACGGAAGGATCGAATGGATCCGAAGGAGCCGCGTTACTGAACTTTTTCCCTCCGCGTAAGGGGAGGTTCTTTCCTAGGAGCTTAGAGAATAAAATATCAACGATAATTTAAGGAAGACCCCTGTCACAACGGTAATATAAGCGCCATCTCGTACACATAAATGGTGAAAATATTTTCCTTAACAAACTGGATATTTCCCCAAATAAAATTTAACATGCATGGGCCTAGTTCATCTCGGAGGCTCCGATTAAATCAAAACCAGCCAAAACTTAAATAAAACAATGAAATACCATGATTCAAAAAACATCATTGAATATCTCAAACTATTTACAAAACATTCTCTATTTGACAGATGCCCATTATAATCATTTTACCCGATAAATAATACTTCTAACTTATAATAATGCTCTACTAGTACCCGAAAACCACTTTTCCGTCCGTTTACCGGGATACCCGAAAACAATTTGGGTACACCCCTCCTCTCGGATACCCGACAAGAAAAGTTTTCATTACGAAAACCCTGTAAGAAATCGAAAATTCACTACCCGCTCACCCAAAGAAAATAAATATTTGAAATTTTGAGAATAACTTCGTTCATTTCATCAATTTCATAAATAATTGCAGTCATACGGTAGGGGCCAACGATTGTGTTAATCCGGCACTGCTGAAAGCTATAAATGGGTTTAATTGGTTCTGTGCTGAAATAACCAGACGGAATCGCATCAATACCTTTAACTAATTTAATAGAAAAATAAGATTTAATTGAGCAACGTCCAGAACGTTTCCTAGAACGCGAGCAAAGTAAGTTTGGGTTTCTGATATCGAATTTTCTTCTCAAAGTTTCGAAAGAAACGCTTAAGAGATTATTGAATAAAAGCAAGTCCAGTATTTGCCATGAACTTACCCGTACAAAAATTTACGGCTGCATTTTGCTTTTAAGTAGATTTTGTTCGATCTGCAATATATTGCAAATGTACTGGAATATTCTGGAATAATACTGAAATAAACCTGAAAAAGCTTCAACTTCAGACAAAATTTAGATGCATTCCAGAGAGCACTGCAGAACATTTTAGAAGTTTTGCAGAAAAAAATACCTGTCGCTGGAAACTCAGTAGAGCAGATATACATACCTAATAAAGCTACTCTACGGTTATAAAATAGCTACCTTACAGCTAGAAAACAGAGGGGTAACAGAAATTCCCGTATGAAATCAGGTTGTTTGTAGGCTCATTACAGGTACCTTTCAGATATTTTGTATGCATGTTACAGTTTGAAATTGCTAAGTTTGTAGGATCATTGCAGGTGCGTTTCAGATACTTTGTAGGGTCATTGCAGGCGCGTTTCAGATACTTTGTATACGATCATTGCAGGCGCGTTTCAGATACTTTGTATACGATCATTGCAGGCGCGTTTCAGATACTTTGTAGGATAATTGCAGGTGCGTTTCAGATACTTTGTAGGATAATTGCAGGTGCGTTTCAGATACTTTGTAGGATAATTGCAGGTGCGTTTCAGATACTTTGTAGGATAATTGCAGGTGCGTTTCAGATACTTTGTAGGATAATTGCAGGTGCGTTTCAGATACTTTGTAGGATAATTGCAGGTGCGTTTCAGATACTTTGTAGGATAATTGCAGGTGCGTTTCAGATACTTTGTACGATCATTGCAGCCGCGTTTCAGATACTATGTAGGGTCATTGCAGGAGCATTTCAGATACTTTGCAGCATCATTGTAGGTGAATTTCAGATACTTTGTAGGGTAGGTAGATACTATGTGGGATAATTGCAGTCGCGTATTTCTTAGAAACAGATTGTTAAAATGCAAATTCAGACTTAATGTCGTTTTATATTGCCAATTCGAACATAATGTCGCTTTGTATCGCGAAATTCGATATCGTATCTGGCGTGTTTTAGTTTAAATATACAGAACGCTGCGAGTAATGACCAAAATCTCCATAATAATTCGATTTTATAACGAGGAAGTTTCGAGATATTATGATACATTTCCATCGCGCTATAAAACAAATGAAGTCTGGCCCGCATTGGATCCCGCAGCTTTGCGTTTGCTAAAATTCGAGTTAAAAAAGGTGTCTATTATTCTGTGTTTTGATGCTAAAATTGAACGAATATAGAGTGGGTCATCCATATTAATAGAGGTATTTAAAATCCGGATACGTTCTCTTTTAAAGTCATAGTTGACTGCGTGTTCACTTGAAAGAGGATCCAAAATGAATCCGTGAAATCTTCGGGTCTTAGTTTTAAGAAAAGACACTTGACACGAGAAAACACCAAAGACGTAGAAAGGAAAAGGAGAAACACTGAAGAAAAGTAACAGGTACTGCTAGATATTTGCATAAACTTTGTCAAATAAAATTACGCTTATATAGTGTAACTGATCTGTTAATAATGACAACAAACATATTAAGAAAATCCCGTCTGGGATTTTCTATTTATACTCAATCCGAAATCATAATGTTAAACTCTATGGAGTTTAACATTACGAGGTGGATAAATTTTTGCAAGTTCGACCCAAGGTTTCGCGATCAAGGGGGTACACTTTTTTGACAACCTATAGTACAGAACTAGCAAAGGTTGAAAAGATATAGTATCTAATTTCGCGTAGTGTAAAGTTAAGTTGACCTTTTTGTATAGGTTTTAAAAAATTCTTTTTAAAACATGCGCTAGCAACACGTGCGACATTTCATTAAAGTTTCAATTCAAATCTCGCGCTTAATTTCACCATTTTGAATGCTAATCTCCATAGAGATTAACATTACGAGTTAGGATTAAGTATAAATAGGAACGGGACCTGCTAATACACATAAGCAACCTATTATATCAAATGCTTCGATTGCTCGAAAATATATGGATAGATTTAATTTCAGAAGTAGGAATGGAGAACAGAGTAGTCTGGGCGCGCGTCAAAGTCCCAGACCCCCTTCCAGGAAGGGGGGTATGAAAGAAGAGGCGGGTCATAGTGACTGAGGTAAAAATGAATAACGTATTTTTCGCCGTTCCCGTCAGCAACGTCATCAAAACGTAGTTTAAGTGAGCCAATAAGATAATTTAAACTTTTCGCTACGTGTTGGAGGGAGGGGCTCCATACTGGACTATGAGTCGGACTGAAGTAAATACTAACCGTTCTCCATTCCTACTTCTAAAATTAAATCTATCCCTGGTTTAATAAAACCCATGAATTTAAAATATGACAGATTAATAGGGTATAAAAAGCACCCAAAAGAATTACACTCGTGCTTTAATTATGTTTCAACTAGTTTCAGTCTGATACTGAAGAACTACGATAAATCTCTCATCAACACTTTCCAGCTTTTAAAGATTTTGGATTGTCCAGTCTAGAATTTAAGTGGACCCAAAGATGGCATTGAACGAAATTGAATTTGTTGGAAATGATCGGTATTTTAAATACAGGTAGAACTTGAATTTTCAAATAATAAATGTTATCGTTGATAAGAAATTTAATTTAAAATTAAAGGTACACCCAAGAAACAATTATTAATTGTTCGATACCTTGGACTGATAAGGTGAGTTTATTAAAATTCGGTGACGTTGTTGAAGCGAATCTTCAGTGTCTCGGAATTAAAACTGCTTTCTTGATGACAATTTAACTTTAATTTCTTGTCAGGATACGACGGATTTTAAGGATCATATCAAGTTTATGGCAGAATATTTAAAACGATTCCTCAACATAAAGTAAATTTGACACTTCCATATCGATTCGACTAATAATTGAGCTGAATGAGACAGAATTCACTTAATGCTCAAACCACGGGCCACTAAACCCGGGATAGATTTAATTTAGACTAGCTGTTACCCGCGGTCGCTCGCGTGTAATAAAAACTTTCATCAAAATGAAAGAATGGGTAGATTTTCCTGATGACCAATACTTTTATAGCACCCTAGGAGCCAAGGCACTCGGCGTTGCCCTCGGGACATTTTTTGTTACTTTTCATGCGGACATTATTCCATAAAGAAGGGTTTTAAGTTTTTGGCCACCATTTAAAAAGATGACATCAAATCGAACCCATAAGACCGTTCACCCCGTCTATAGGTTAAAGCATACATTCCTGGTTAAAGGAAACCAGTGTACTAAATATTTGTGAAATCGGTTCAAACGCGTGGACTTTGTTGCATAGAGAATATTTTTTTACATATCTGGGCGCCATTTATTAAGATGGCGGCGGATTGGAAAAATATTTCTTAGTACACGCCTACTACTTATGAGTAACCTTCTTGCAAATTGTCAGCCTTCTAGGGCAAATGGTTTGGGCTGGGCGTTGATTATGAGTCAGTCAGTCAGGACTTAAATTTATATAGATATAGAAGTAGGAAAGGAGAACAGAGTAATGTGGAATCGCGTCAGAGTCCCGGAACCCTTCCGCGGGAAAGGGGGGGGGGTAGGAAAGAAGAGGCGGGCCTTGTGTTCTTGAAGAGACATTAACGGTTCACTGTGAGTCGAGAGTTAAACACGCATTGCAAGGAAAACGTGTAGTTTCTTTAGTAGAAGCGAGTGTCATGACGTATCGTCGATTTAAAATAATCTGCATTCAGCTTAAATAATGTCGTAATTCAAAATTATTCAGCTTAATTTTAACTTCTGAAATTGCTAATCCATAAAGAGCAATCATTACATATCTAGGTAAATAACTTTGTAGGTAGTGATACTCTCGACTTGGATGGGTAATATTTTGAGTTCAAATTGAATGCCATTATTGATTTTAGAGAAATTAAAAAATATTCAGGGAAAAAAAGTAAATCGTGAAATATGGCAAAAACAAAAATTGATAAACACTAGGCCTAGCCTTTCAATCATTCAGATTTTTTTTTTTGAAAATTAAGTTAATTTTGAATCGAGTAATTGAATTTTATTTCTAATGGGGATTTCCTAAAAAAGTCAAAACCAACAATTCGCACACCCCCGCAAATGGTTTTATAGCGAAAGTTCATGATAACGTTTTCCCTAATTTTATACGCAGCCTTAAAAAGATCTCCGAAACGAATCTCAGCTTACAGAATGTTTTAAAACAACGTTAACATTCTATTGTAATTCAATTTTGTCGACAACTTTTAGGCTGAATTTCAAAGAGAAATATATTAATTTCGCTCAGCTTCTTAGAATAAATGATACGCCAAATTTTTTCACGGTATGCGATTTTTTAATTACATTGAAACAATGATTAAAATCTGGAGTACAAATTATTTAACGCCGGTTTTAGACATCTCATGTTGTCAAATTGGAAAAAGCAAGTTCATTTTTCCTCAGTCGAATGGATTATTACAATCCATCTCCGCCAGTCGGAATAAACGAGATGACTATCGTGTCCAGCCCTCAAGTGACCACGTCCAATTCCTGGTCCTTCTTAAATATGGACAACGAAGTAAATTTTGCTCAATAAGTCTAATCAGGAATGTATGGAGGGGCTGGAAAGGCTAAGGGGGCTCTCGGTGTACCCTTGATGGTGGAAACATAAGGCGAGTCCTTTTTTTTTAGAAGTGTAGTTCCTCCCACTACGTCTGCTTAGCCATCTACCGAAGGCGAAAAATGTCATGACTCGTTTTAAAAAGCATGGCAGGAGTGACCTTTAAGATTTTTTAATGTTTGATAAAGACTAAAAAACTGGTTTAATCTCAACGCTGATTAGTTCTAGAATTCACATCCTACCTTCAACTGTTTATTTATTAATTAAAGTTAAATGCGCTAATTCGTCGCCGTTCACGATCACATCCGATTCTCTCAGCCTAGGCAGAGGACCTAGGGTAGGGTGGAGAATTATAACAGCCCAGTTTTTTGGCAGCCAATGAATGGATGAAAATATTTTAAGAGGTAAATACGATTTTTACGTCAGTCCATGACGTCACTAGCGTAAAATAAGCTACACCAGTTTTTGCCAAGATCATTTCAGGCCAATGAGGATTTGAACTTAGCCATTCCAGCCCCTCCATACATTCCTGGTCTAATTAATACCCATTTCATTGAATTTAGTTCCTGGTTCTTACAGGTAGTGTTTTCAATCGCGTTAACCTTGATCCTTTTGTCACTGATACGCGTCATTCACTCCATCGTAACCAACAAGTACAAGTCAGTGCCCACCAAGAAAGTTGCCAAGAAAATGGCCCGAGAAACTCTACAAAATTTCTGGGAAAACGCGTCGCTCTTATGCGCCGAACGTAAGCATTTACGTCGTCCCTAATATTTAAAAGTAATTCAATTTCGTATAGAAGAGACAATTGACTTCCTTAATTAAGAAATATGGCCGGTGCTTTAATCAGTCATAAAAGAATATAGGATAATTATGTTTTATAGCCATTCCTTCTGTTCTGCCTCACATTACTTGTCGTCTGCTCGCTTCGTCGTGGCTTGTTGGAGTGACTTTCATTCTGTTCTTCTTGGGTTGTTACATGCGTACGGACTTTTCGACGGAAAGCTACAACTGCATCGACACTCTCTCGGACTTGATCAAATCGGGAATTGAGCCTGCATTTTTGACCTACGAAGATCGCATATCTATTAAAAATTTGGTAAATATTCTTCTTCGTGTTAAGTCCTCTCCTTTTCTGACGTCATTGGTTTGTATCAGGCGGCTCAGGACCCAGTTGTTAATAAATGGCTAGACGATTTCTTTAAGAAGTCAAGTTCGCAACCACCCAAAGATTATTATAATAAATCAAAACGATATAAAGCTATTGATTTTTTCACTCCATTGTTTTCTGGGGAAAAAGCTCTGATCGTAAACAAAGACTTTTTGATAATGCATTTGAAAGAAATAGTGCATGTCGAAAAGATGAAACAGTTCTTCGTAGAAAACGGAGGATTTTACTTTTCGCAACAAGCTCTTAAACTCGAATACAAACACATAATTTTCAACACCTCATGGAACAGACTCACACCACAATTGAACGCCCAACTGGTGTCAGTAAATTTTTTTATCTAAAATGGTTATTAGCCTTAACACTTTTCTTTTTACAGAGTAGAACCGATACTCGAAAAGCAAGTTTTCAAGTATCAGGAACAAAGTTTACATCGCTTCCTTGAACCGTTGACTTGGAAGAGACCATTGCAAAGTACTGAAGCCTTCGACCTGAGAAGCGTCAGTGTTCCTTTCTACTTGCTTCTCATGTTGTTGTCAGGAACAGTAACCGTTGTCTTTACCGAAATATTCTTCTACTAACTCCCTAAAACGCTGACTATTGGATTGGAACGTGAAATGGAATTCCCTAAACAAGAAACACATTTATTTTTCTTCGAACTGTACTTAACAAAAGAAATCACTGAGTGTGACGTCAATTTGAAACCACATTTTAACATATAGGTGATATTCATGATAATTAAACAATTAAGATATGAATTTGATTAACTATCACTAAAAAGTCATATTAATTTTTTGATGAAATTAGCAGTCGCAAAACACGGATATTCAGGTGGAGTTTAAAATGTCTAGGAATATGCATAGATAAAACAGTTGTGATAAATCATTGACTATATGAAGAACGATTAGCGCAAACAAAATTTGACAATCTAGTATGACAAACACATGTAGAATAGTGTATTTTACAGTCCATGGCTATCAGAAACAAGTGCGAAGAGCGTTTCAATATTTCTAAGGTCACCGTCTCAACCCTGTAATCGTAGCTTTTCAATTTCGTTCTTACAAGAATTTATTTACTATAAGAATGCCTAAGTAGCAAGATTTTACGCTTCTACTCTTACGCCGGTGTTAGTGGACAAATAAGCCCCACCCTTTTCATGTCCGTCATTGCTCTGCGCTTTCCTATTGGATCCCGTGGGGATAGGTCATACACACGCGATTGACGTATTCCGAATAGAGAAAAAAAAAACCTCGAGCAAAGTAAACAAAAAATGGAGGCTGCCAGCGGTGCTGAAACGGTTAGGGAATGGTTTTTAATTGCCATTAACAAGTTAGTTAAAGGTTTTGAACCTAACTTAATGGGTTTTGAATACGTCTCTCTACAAGAAAATCGTTAGTTGAATACGTCTCTCTACAAGAAAATCGTTAGTTCTATAATTGTTTCTAAATCGAATCATGTGTACTATGCTTATGATTTTGTGAGTTCCAAAAACCAAACTAAGGCTTAACGAAAAGGTAAAAGAGATAGATGGTGGAAAACATAGAGTAAGAGAAAATATTAAGCCCCGCCTCCGTTTCCAGCCTCCCCCACCCATGAGGGGGGATTGTCGACTATCATGCGCGCACCGGACGCCTTTTTAGGCATTCTTATAGTAAATAAATTCTTGCCTAGACTAGGTGTTGCTACCTTTCCTTCTGTGTTGCGTTTGATCTAACGATCATGAGTTAGGAGATGTTACGTAGATCATAAATAACATAATCACAATGAGTATAACATTTCAAATAAACCCAATGCTAAATGCTTCCCTTTGGGAAGGTTTCTCCAAACAGGATTTACATGGAAACAGAATACGAAAGTTCCAGGAAACTCTAAACTGTATTCTCCTTGGCGCCTTAAACATGGTCGCTTCTACGACAGTGTTTGACAAAAAACATTGTTTTGGTGGAAATGATGTTGCACTCAGAAACAGACCCTTCTCCTTTAATGACATACTTTTTGTTGCGAAATGTCACTTATGGTTAATTTTCGGTTATTTCTGGCTTATTCATGTTGGCACAAAATTGTTCTATGGATAAAATTGTTACAACTGTAGTTTAGGTAAAATTTTCCCGGCTCATGAATTTTGAACTAACAATATTTTCAATTAGATTAAGTGTAAAACCTGTTATCAAACGTAAATTCAAAACATTGCCCCATTTTTAAAAATAAAATTTATTGTATTACTATTTTGACACTACCCCTTTATGGAACGAGAAAAAAATATATTGTGTACAATAACTATTTTGACACTACATAAATATTTACAGTGTAATATAACTATTTTGGCACTAACCCTTTATTGAACATAAATATTTACAGTGTAATATAACTATTTTGACACTAAACCCTTTAATGAGCATAAATATTTATAGTGTAATATAACAAAATTGTAAATCCACTTTTAAATATGTAGACAAAGCGTCCTTGAAAAGCAAACATTTAACTAGAATTACTCTAATATTTCTAGTAAAAAAAAGTACCTTACCTTAAAATTCTAGTTAAAAATAGGCCTTGAATATTCTTAAGTATAAAATTCGAGAAAAATATATTGTTCATAAAAACACACAATTAAACTTTAACCGAATAATTATTAAGAAAAGAAAAATATATACTGTAAAAACATATGCTTCTATCAAGTTGTTAGGAAATAATGGGGAGAGGCAGGCCCGAGACTAGCGCCATGCTTTCACAAATACCCAAGAAAGTCCATCGATGATTGGCCGAAATTAACAAAAATATCGAGCGTTCCCCTCTTGAGTTCAATATAAAAGGTCACCTTTTCAATTTTGATAATTTAATCTCCAATTTTCTCCACCGATGTAATCAATATTCAATAAAGCTCAATACTTATCTGCGAGTTTTTGGTTAATTATGTTAGTTTGCTTTTAAGTTTAAACTAAAATCTGATTCAATTATTCCAGTTATCATGAAGGCTCAGTGTAAGTTAAAGCCAAATTAACAAAATTAAACTCAATTAAGGACGTTCATTCAAGTCATCAGTATTTTGTTTCAGTCCTGAACACTGATATTATCGAAACGTACCAAAATAGCTCTCCCACAATTAAGCACCAAGTGCGAAAAATAAGAAGAAACAATTTAAGAATATAAATTTATATTATTGAGAAATTATAAGAGCATATTAAGCTATAAACACCTTGACGAAATTATTTCTTCTTGAATATTTAAAAATTTGAAATTTTCTGATTTCCTTGGCTTAATCAGTTAAGGAGGGAGGACAAAGTGGGCGTGGCACCCTCCTCCACCCAGTACAAATTTTCCATTAAGACACATAATACTTGTGATTACATGCGTCAATGTTAATTTTATTTGATCAAGCCTTTGATCACCAGCTTTTGCAGGACCCGTCTGCGCACTTATTTCATCCCAATACCAAATTTAATGTTGAAATCATAATCTTCAATCGAATGTGATTAAAAAACAGTACCTGCTCAAAGTATTTTTCCGTGGATGAAGGATGGACCTTTCTTTAATAAACAGAAACCAAAAATTTAAAAAAGCAAAGAAAAACCGGGATAAACCATGCACACCTTTGAATTATTCAAAAAACATTCTGTGAATACTTTAAACTATTAACATGCCCTTGTATAACTTTCTCTACTTGACATAATACTCTGATTGTATCCGACACCCAGGAAACAGTTTGGGAACACCCCTACCCCCGGATACCCGAAAAGCAATATTTGTTTACTCAACCCGATTCAAAATTCAATATTCACTACCCGAAAAGTAAATATTTGAAATTTTGAGAATAACTTAGACAATTTGAACAAAGAGGAGAGAGAGAGAGAGAGAGGGGGGGGAGGGAGGGAGATATAGAAACGCGCTTTATTAAATCCGCCGAAAAATGGGGAAATAGGGGGTAGTAAAAAGTTTCGGTACGTTTAGTTTTAGGGCGCATATCCTTTGCGCATGGGGGGGGTGGTTTGACCTCCTCGTCTTATCTCTGTCATCCCCTACGACAACTGTGCACGAGAAAGCAGCGCTCAGGCGCCGCGGTGTGATTCACCCCCGTTTTCACCACGCATGGATCACGGCTGACTATACATCCCTTGGCGCGCCGAGGGTGGAAAATTCCTGGGTGTTCATCTCGGTAATGACCGTTCTTACGAAGATAGAAATTGGCCGGAACTTTTGACGCGTCTTCAACGCACAATAGGACGGTGGTACCGTCTAAGACACTTATGCTCGGTTTATGGCAGGGTCCTTATTATCAGCTGGCCTCCTCTGTTTTGTGGCATCGCTTAAAAGTTCTTGACCCCCCTTCTGAGTTTTGTTCGAGGTGCCCAAAGTCGCCTCTCCCAGTTCATGTGGGATGGTGTCCATTTGGTATCCTTTAAAACCCTTACCCTTGACAAACATTTTGGTGGAATAGGTCTGGTGGATGTAGCCACTAAAATGAAAGCTTTTCGGTTGGCTCAGGCAGCTAATATCCTTGATGGAAATCCCAATGATTCCCCTCATATTGACATTGCGCACTCACTACTTCGACTTACTTTCCCAAATTTTACTACAATACGTAACCTTTTCATGATGGAACCTCTAACAGCCTGCTCCATCCCGGTATATTAGACGTGTCTAACCACGTGGCAACTCTCACCATTGACCATTTCCCTCGACCTATGTCTTCGGGAAACGGTTTTCTCTTTTCCGATTTTTGACCATCGCTTTATTCGGGATAGTAATGGGGAAACGCTCAGCGGAATTCTACATTCCCGTTTTACCAAAAATAAATAGGGGAAAGTGTCGGACTCTCTCCATCGTCTGTGACATGCATTTGGAGGGGTGAATGCATACTCGCGAAATCTGTTTCATCCCCCTCGCCTATTCACCACGTACCTAAGATAATTTGTGATATTGCGCGTGAAGAAATAGTGCGGTTTTATTTTATATTAGCTGCTTTTGACTGAGGCTAACCGTGGCCACTGCAGTTTATCGCTACAATTTAATTTGATTATGTACATGATTGTATTAATTTAGTTTGCTAATATTGATGTTATTTACTAATATTAGAACGTTTTAGCTTAAAATAACAACCCAGGGCCTAAGTTTAAACGAAATTCTAAAGGATTTTGAATTAAGTTTTTTGAATTAAATGACGATTTCAAGAATATCATGCGGCATTTTTAATTTAATGTCAGCGTGCTAACGTTTTAAACAAATTTTAACCTCGTTCAAACGCGAAAATAACACTTAAAGAAAATAGAACAGAGCGCGGAGGTCCGAGGTTGTGACTCTTCCTTGAGATACGCCTATGCCAAATTCTCCCGTTTGGTGGCGTACGAGCGTTATTTTCGGGAAGAATGACATCATCAACTACAAATCTGATTGGTTGATACCATTTTAAACACCTCTCTCGCGCTTGAGCGTCTCGAAATGCATGTCAAGCTAAGGCAAAGGCAGGAAAATATGGCAGTCCGACACTTTCCTCTATTTATTTTTGGTTTTACCCATTGTGCACGGTATAAACTCGATTGGTGACCTGCTACACCATCGTTCACTCCGTTGGAAGAACTTTGGTGAAGTTATTCAACTGGAATTTCACGTTGGATTTTTCGGTTGGCCAGTACCCTTCCCCCTAGTGACTATTTTGCCCCTTTTCTTTTGTTTACATTAAAAAAAAACACCACCTTAACTTTTATATTCTTAATTTAATTTGTTTACTTTTTTCGTAAATTTGTAACTCATGAATACATTGTAATTATCATCATCATATTGTCATACTGACACATTAAATGATCTCCTTTTAAAAACAAAAAAACTCCCTCTTTCTCTCCTCTTTGATTTGAATCATTTCATAAATCCTTGCAGTCATACTGCTCCTGACTAAGTACGGTAGGTGACCACGAGGATGTTAATGTTACAATAATGGAAGCTGAAAATGAGCGTCTTTGGTTTTGGGCAGACAGAAAAATTATGTCGGTATTTTTAATTTTTTTTATATAGTAAAAGTAGATATAAATAAGCAACGGCCAATAAGTTTTATAAAACCATAAATTGAAGCACACAAACTATAATAGGTTTTGTTTTCTGATATCGAATTTTCTTCGCAAAGTTTTGTAAGAAACGATTAAAAGAATATTAAATAAAGAGAGTCTATTATTCTGCACGCCATTTTAACAAGTATTATGAGAACAATTACCTTAAGCTAAAGAAACTTTTACTGAAAAACCAACCAAACATAATGCTTTGTAATATGAGGTTAACTATAGTATAGAATTCAACCTCAGAAAGGGTAAATATTCTCGTAGAAAACCGATTTTTTTCCCTGGTTAAACTTTCTAGTGACTAATTCTTCTAATCTTGGGTAGTAAAATTATTGATCAGATTCTCCGGGTTTAATTTGCCGCTCAAGAATAAATATGTAACTCTATTTAGGTTATATAATTAAGTCAAGCTTCGTGATTTCTTTATATTGCAACATTGTACGTAATTTAAGAAAGTGGAAAGTGGTTAACAGAAAGCGCAGATCACGGGATGCGTTAGTCGCGTTACGTATAACAGTGACTTACAACTAAAGAAAATCTGGATTAAAAAATTGGAATGAAAGGCCAGTACCAAATTTTCTTATAATTCTGCTCAATGATTATCGCTTTTGGATTAGAAAAGAGGCTAAAACCGGTAATTTACCGGGTAAATTACCTATAAATTGCTGACGAACTACCCGATAAATTACCTGTATAAGTTACCGTTGAGTTACCTGGTAAATTTTAGATTAAAATTGTGGGAAATGTAATATTACCGAGGGGTCGGACGTTTTGGAAAAAGTTAACGGTATTTCGAAATCCAATTTGATTACTTCGGATTTTGTTGGAATTTATTTGATTTCGTCGGACTTTGTTTGAATTCAGAATTCGATAAAATCCAATGGATTTCGTCAAATTTTGAGATTTTTCAACGGATTTTGCGATATTTCAATTGATTTCGTTGAATTTTAAGGTATTTCTCGTGATTTCCTCGGATTTTGAGATTTTTATCGTGATTTTGTCGGATTTTGCGATTTTTTTATTTCGTGTGAATTTTATAATGGATTTCGTGATTTCTTTAGTAATTTTGTGTTTGATTTTGTGATTTCTTCACCAATTTGTGAATTTTTACTGATTTTGTGATTTTTTTTATTGACTTTTTGATTCCTTTACCGATTTCGGTTTTTTTATGGGATTTCGAAATCAGCATAGATACGTTTGATTTCTTTCCTGATTTCGTATTCTGTTATTGATTTCGGATTTCTTAAGTTGGATTTTGCGGGTAGCGTAGGGGATATCATGAATGGCCACCCCTCGAATGTAGCCTATGTACTCTATTAAACCAGGTTAAATTGCAGGCACTTAATACCTGGTTCAGGTGCTTTTAATGGGAAATTGCGGAAAAACCGCATGGACTCCGAAGTAAATTACTTTGCTAAAATATTTTTGACTGTGGGCGCGAAAATTTGGAAACTTTTTTCTAATTTACAAACGATAAATTACATATTCACATAACTAAAAGACGAAAGACGTACGTTTTGGAATCTGATAAGGATATAACTTCAAAACGTTTTTTAAGAAACGCTTATTAAACAAAAGCAGGTCCCCTATTTGCCATTAACTATAAGTACCTTAAGTTAAACTAACTTTTACTGAAGAAGGTATGATCTTTAAATGTTATATAATATGAGGCTAACTATAGTAGAATTCAACCTCAGAATGGGTAACAATTCTCGTAGAAAACCCATTTTTTTCCTTGTTAAACTTTTGCGTGACGAACTCTTCTAATGTTAGTTAGCAAAATTATTGATCATATTCTCCGGGTTAAGTCGCCGCTAAATAATAATTACGGAATTTCATTTTCATTTCTGTAATTGAGTCAAGCTTCGTGATTCCTTTATATTGCTCCATACTTATAAACCCACGGTATAGTTTAAGAAAGTAGAGAGTGGTTAACAGAACGCGCAGTTCACGGGGTGCGTAAAGACGCGTTACCCAATGTCCGTAAGGGGTAATTGTGCCATAGAAAATAAATTTATTTTCTATGATTGTGCTTTACAACTCCAGGGACACTATAGAATAAAAAATTGCAATGAAAGGTCAGTATCAAATTTTCTTATAATTCTGCACTAGATTTGAGAAACTTCCAAGTAAGAGGATGGTTTTTTGACATAACCTTAATGAATAGCCCTTGAAAGTTAATAACATTCATATGCAATTTATCAATTCAAAAGCTTCGATTACGCCCAATTATAGTAAACTATCCTAAACCAAGAAGGAATTTACTGCAAGAAGGCCTAAAAATTAAGCGTCCGATGTTCGCGTGATAGTCGACAATCCCCCATCATGAGTGGGGGTGGGGGTGGAAACGGAGGCGGGACTTCATATTTTATCTTACTCTATATGTTTTCCATGCCATCTATCTCTTATACCTTTTCTTTAAGCCTTGGTTTGGTTTTTGGAACTCGCTAAATCACAAGTATAGTGCACTTGATTCGATTTAGAAACAATTATAGAACGAACGATATTCAAACTCCATCAAGTTAACTAACTTGTTAATGGCAATTAAAAATCATTCGCGAACCGTTTCAGCACTGCGGACACCCTCCATTTTCTGTTTTCTTTTCTAGAGGTATTTTTCTCTAGTCGGAATACGTCATTCGCGTCTGTATGACCTATCCCCACGGGTTCCAATGGGAATGCGCAGAGCAATGACGGACATGAAAGGGGTGGGGCTTACTTGTCCACTAACACCGGCGTAAGAGTAGAAGCGTAAAATCTCGCTACTTATTTCTTCTTACAGTAAATTCCTTCTTGCCTAAACCCATGATTTTAGAATACTGACAGCTTACTAGGAAATAAAAAAAATTACACTTGTGCTTATTATGATGTTTCCGTTTAGGAAATATTTCTGAACGTCCGAGATTTTTCTTGCTTCAAACCAAACACTATTAACTTATTTTAGTCTGTTACTGAAGAAACGCAAAAAAATCTCTCGGCAACTCTTTACAGTTTTGGAAGTTTTCGGATTGACCATTCTAGGAGTAAAGTGAACTACAAAATGGCATTGAACGAAATTGAATTTGTCGGAAATGATCGTTATTCTAAATACAGGTAGAACTAGAATTATCTAATCCTAAACATTATCTTTCATTTGACGATTAAATTATTGTTAAAGGTACACGCAAGAGACAACTATTAATTGTTCGAAAGATAAGTATTTTGAGGTGAGCTGGAGTTGTTGTTGTTGAAGCGAGTCTTCATTGTCTCGGAACTAGGATTGCATTTTGATGGCAATTAAACCTTCAATTTTCATCAGGATACGTTGCATATCCCGGAACAGATGAAGTTCATGGCAGAATATTTAAGACGATTCCTCAACTTGAAGTAAATTTCACAGTTGAAATTCAATTCGACTATTAATTAGACTAGCCCTAAATACCCTATTCCTTGCTGTCCCCTTGGAGTAAATGGGATTGCGAAATTTTGGAAAACTCCAATTTTTGCTAGGTGTGGTTATGTAACCAAACCTAGCATTGCAATGGTGTGGGGTGGAGTGTGTGTGTGGCCCTGCGGTTACAAGAAAAACAAGCGTGGATAGACACCGTTTAAGTTAAGATCCACTACCACCTTAGAGCTCGTAATGTGAAAGAATTGCGAAAGGAACTGCGTTATTTCGAATTCTATGCTATGAGTTAAAACAAGTTGTCTACACCCTTGTTAAGAAAAGATCCTCTTTTGGCTCTTGAAGTATTGGGAAAGAAATAAGATAGGCATCGTCAAAGAATTCACCGCGGCGAGATTGCGGAAACCGTCAAATTTATGTTTAATTTGATGGACGGCTGTATCGAAGCCGATTTATTTCAAAGCGTTTCAAATTAAAGAATTTTCTCTTTAAACTGGTTTTTGGGGCTAGCTATGACGGACATAAATGGGGTTGGTCTTGCTTGTTCCCTCACACCTTCGTAAGAGTAGCAGAATAAGTCTGGCGAATTTAAGCCTTCTTATAGGTACATTTCTTCTTGGTATTCAGAATTTTTAAGGATGCGCGTTTTTGAACATCTATAAAATATTCAAGAGCAGAAAAGTAACCCAGGAAATATGGCAAATCAATTTTTTGGTAAATTAGAGTACTGGTTTTTCAATCACATGGATTGTAATAACAAACAAATTAAGCTAATTTTGAATCTATTAATCGTGGCGAGTAATTGACTTTTGTTTCTAATGGGGATCTCCCAAAAAAGTCAAAACCAACTATTCGCACCTGCCAACTTTATTATTTTATGCCTAAGGTTCATTTTAACGTTTACTACGCAATGTTAAAAAAAACTACCAGAAACGAATCTAAGCTTACGGACTTTTATAAATAAATGTTAACATTATGTTGCAATTAAATGTTCTCGACGACATTTAGGCTGAATTTCGAAGGGAACGATATTGAGATGCATGGCTTTTATGAAACACTAGTTGCGCCAAATTTTTTCAAGGTATGCGATTTTACCGCTAGAATTAAAACACTCTGATTAGGAACCATGGTACAAAGTAATTATCCCTTACGACGGTTTTAGAAATCTCATGTTATGGCGTTGTACGAGCCTAGCTCATTTTTCCGAAGTCGACTGGATCATTTCAGTCCGTCTCCGCCCGTCACAATAAGCAATATGATTATCGTCTCCAGCCCTAAAGTGATAGTCACGTCCAATTCTTGGACCTTCTTAAATATGGACACCGAAGTAAAATGTTTTTCAATAACAATATACTTGATAGGCAATTCATTCAGTTTCGTTCTTGTATTCATTCAGGTGCTGATTTTATTAGTGTTAACTTTGGTCCTTCTGTCAAATTTACTCGTCATTCACTCCATCGTAACCAATAAATACAAATCGGTGCCCAACAAGAAAGTTGTCAAGAAAATGACCCAAGAAACCCTTGAAAATGTCTGGGAAAACGCCTCACTCTTATGCGCCGAACGTAAGCGATTATTTCATTAATAATGTTTAAAAAGAATTGAACTTCGTAATGGAGGTAAAATTAACCCTCTTAATTACGAAAGTAGGCCGACGTTTTAGTCGGACGTAAAGCGAATAGGATAATATTGTTTTGTAGCGATTCCTGCTGTTCTGCCTCACATTACTTGTCGTCTGCTCGCTTCGTCGTGGCTTATCGGAGTGACTTTCATTCTGTTCTTCTTGGGTTGTTACTTGCGAACGGACTTCTCGACGGAAAGCTACAACTGCATCGACTCTCTCTCGGACTTGATCAAATCGGGAATAGCGCCTGGATTTATATACGACGACGATTTCAACTATATTAAAGATTGGGTGAATATTGTTCTTCGTGTTAAGTTCTCTATTCTTCTGACGTCATTGGTTTGTATCAGGCGGCCCAAGATCCAGTTGTAAAGAAATGGATAGACACATTCGATGAGAAAGAAATGCGCAAGTTGGCCAAAAGTTCTTTGGATGATGCGCTTAATATTATTTTATCTGGGGAAAGAGCTCTGATCATTAACGCAGACTCCATGATTGGGATCTTTGGAATTTTCTTGGATAATCCCAAGGTGAAAGAGCTCATCGTGGCAAAAGGAGGTTTCTTATTTTCGCAACAAGTTCTTAAATTCGACTACAATCACTTCATTTTCAACACCTCTTGGATCAGAAGCATACCACAATTGAACGCCCAACTGATGTCAGTAAAAATTTTATCATAAAACGATTAAAAGCCTTAAGGCCTGTAATATTACAGGGTGGAACCGATGTTCGAGAAGCAAGTTTTCAAGTATCAGCAACTAGAGTCGGATTACGCTATTGAACAGTTCATGTGGAAGAGACCATTGCAAAGCAATGATGCCTTGGACCTGAGTAGCGTCAGCGTTCCTTTCTACTTTCTGCTCATGCTGTTGTCAGGAACAGTAGCCGTTGTCTTTACCGAAATATTCTTCTACTAACTCCCTAAAACGCTGACTATTAGATTGGAACGAGAAATGGAATTCCCTAAACAGAAACACAATTATTTTTCTTCGAACTGTACTTAACAAACGAAATCACCGAGTGGGACGTCATTTTGAGACCACATTTTAACATATAGGTGATATTCGTGATAATTAAGCAATTAAGATATGAATTTGTTTAACTATCACTAAATAGTCATATTAATATTTTGGTAAAATTATCAGTCGCAAAACACGGATATTCAGGTAGAGTTTAAAATGTCTAGGAATATGCACAGATAAAACAGTGGTGATAAATCATTGATAAGATGAAGAATGATGAGCACAAACAAAATTCAACAATCGAGTGTGACAAACACATGTAGATTAGTGTATTTTACAGTCCATGAATGCTATCAGTAACACGTGCGAAGAACGAACGTTACAATTTCTAGGGTCACCGTCTCAACCCTGTAATCTTAGCTTTTCAATTTCGTTCTTATTATTGTCCACGTTATATTCATGGTGAAGATGAACCGCTTACTCTGTTGTTACAATCTCGTCATCATTGTTACAAATCTATATTTATACATTTTTGTTTTGGCTTGAGGTCGGGTTATCCACACCATTTTCTATTTTTTCATTGCCCAGACTGGTTTTGCTACCTTTCCTTCTTCACTCTCTCTTGCGTTTAACCCAACGATCACAAGTTAGGAGAAGTTTCGTAAAAATAAGTAACATAATGACAATAAGTATAGCATTTCAAATGTCAGCAATGCTTAATCCCAAGGAGATTTACAAGGGAACAGAATAAAAACGTTTCAGGTACCTCTAAAACCATATTATACTCCTTGGTGTTTATAGCAATTGGCTTGCCTTAAAAATGGTCGCTTCTACGAAAGTGTTTGACCAAAAAACCTTTATCGAAAATGATGTTGTACTCAGAAACAGACCTTCTCATTTAGTGACATATGTTTTGTTGCGATATGTTACTTATGGTTGATTATCGGTTATTTATGGCATATTCATGTAGGCTAAAAATTGTACTATGGATAAAATTGTTACAACTGTAGTTTAGGTAGCATTTTCCCGGTTTCGTGAATTTTGTACTATGCGTATTTTGAATTTAATTAACTGTTAAACCTATTTCTAAACTTAAGTTCAAGACATTGTCCCTTTTTCAAATATAATATTTATTCTATAACTATTATTACACTACTCCTTTATGGAACATAAATATCAATTGAGTATTAGAACTATATTGACACTATCCCTTTATTGAACATAATTACCTATTGTGTAATATAACCATTATGACATTATCCCTTTATGGAAGCTCTCGAAGTTGGAGACGCAAGCTGGATGGCGCGCTTAATTTCCCCCCTTGCTTTGCTGCTCTGCCTTACCTTTCGCTTGCGCGACCGCCAGCTTGGGTCCTCAACAGTGCGTTGTATCACACCTCCTCGGTGGTGAGAGCTGGGCAACCACTGCGTTTTGTGGGCTGAGCTGATACGCGCCCTTCCCAAGCCAAGGTGTGCAGGTATCGTGCTGAGGGCTGTGTGGTACCGGGGAAGTTAATCTACGGTATCTCGAACGATCCCCTCGGGGCACCAGGCGAAACCCCGTTGTAACTAGCCTTCCACCCGGGTTGAGGACTACCGGGTGGCGACTTTTTATTTGCCTCATTACTCGTGGGATCTCTATGGATTCTTTAAAAACAAAAACTAAAACCAAACCTGGGCATGGAGCCGGTTCTACCGGTACCCAGCCTTCTCTCAGGGAAGGAGGCAACTCCCAACCTGCTTCTGGGCGAGATGCTGCCTCTGGCAGCACCCACCCGCAATCGGCGGAAGGCCAAAAGTCGCCTCCTGCTCCTCAATCGGGTTCCACCAGGTTGAGTGAAGCAAATAGGAGGCGCAGGGCCAACCGCCGAAGAAAACAACCCCAAAAAGGTGGCCAGAACTCTGCACTGGGTGCAGGAGATACGGGCCGAGATGTGACTCCTGTACCTTCGGGTGCTGGGAGAAACGTCCCGGGTACGGACTCTACGCCTGGTGCAAGAGAAGCTACCACCCTTTCTGGCAAGAGAGCTAGGACAGAGGACCCTGATCCCTCGCCTAGCTTACAAGCTGCGGCGTCAAAGAAGACCAAGTCTTACTGCGACGTCGCCAGTATTGTCAAGATGGCCATCGTTAAAGATGGCTATCCGACTAATGCGGTCACGGAGGAGGACGTCGTTCCTATCCAGGCCGCTATACTTGACGCATTGGACGCTGAGCTTTCTTCGGGAAGCTCGCTGCCACGTCCTCTCAATTTCCACATCATGGCTGGGGCCATGATCTATTCATGTGGGGATTCTGCGACCAGTGAATGGCTCGTGAAGGTGCTACACCATAATGAGCGTGCCATAGGGGGAACACGGCTTTCAGTGATGAAGGCCAGTGAACTCCCGAAGCCGTTCAAGGTGTCCTTCCGGACCAAGGACCGTCGCACCACTGATCCGGCGGCTCTTCTCCGGCGATTGAAGGCCTACAACGGAAGGTTTCTGACCGACTGTTGGCGGTGCCTGAAGTCGTTCGATGAGAAGAGCACCAGACGCTGGATCTTCCTAATTGATGGCTCCTCCATGGAGGCCATCAAGGAAGCCGGCTTCGAGGGTCTTACTGGTGTAGATGTCGGGACATTTAAAGTCCTGAATGCGCCAAAGGACCCTCTCCAGAATGCCTCTGAGGCTTCTGAAGAAGAGGGCAATACTGCAGCCAGCGTGAGTGGGGAGCTGGCAGCAAATATTGCTAGTATTAATTTAGAGCCATCCCTTCCAGATAGCTCAGACATTGACCTCGGGACAGAGTCCGACTTATTGAAGGACTCTGATACCGAGAGGACCTGCGCTCCTGTTACTGGGATGGAGCTGGGGGCCGAGGGTGCTGCTGGTGGTGGCGAAGGAGATACCGGTCCTGGATCGGGACTCCACGCTACCGCCAAGCGGTAGCCGGGGCCGCCTCTCTTCCTAAGTCATGAGCATCAAGGTGATCCAGATCAACCTGCATCACTGCAAAGCAGCCTCGGCAGTTCTCTGCCGGAGGTTTGCCTTAGAGGGCCTGGATGTGGCCCTCATTCAGGAACCTTGGATTCATAATGGCAAAATCCTTGGTTTAAAGAATGCAGGTAATATCTCTTATGACTTTACCTCACCCAACCCCAGGGCGTGTGTTCTGACCAGGAAGGGTCTTGACATCCTTCCGCTTCCGAACTACCTCACTAGGGATACTGCTGTGATTAAGGTAATGCCCTCCTCTTCTGGAGAGGCAACTGGCCTTATCATGGCGTCTGCTTACTTTCCCCATGATGCCACTGGCTCCCCTCCACCACAGGAGGTTGTCACTCTTGTCGACCGCTGTGAGAGGCAGGGGGACAGGCTCATTCTGGGTTGCGATGCCAATGCCCACCATGTCACGTGGGGCAGTAGTGACTGCAACAGACGTGGTGATGAACTGCTAGAATATCTGGTCGGTACGAACCTGCATATTCTCAACAGGCACAATGAGCCAACCTTCGTTACTTCTAACAGAAAGGAGGTCATTGATGTCACCCTGGCCACAGGCAATATCAGTCTGTCGGTTTCTAACTGGCATGTGTCTAATGAACCGTCTCTTTCGGATCATAGGCACATCTGCTTCTCGGTCGCGGTCAAGTCAACTTCGGTTAAGACGGAACTGCGTAATCCCCGTCGGACCGACTGGTCCGGCTACAGGGAGGAACTTTGCATCCTACTCAGAGGTAATGCTCCAAAGCTTTCCTCGGTGCTGGAATTTGATTTGGCAGTTGATCTCATGCAACAAGCCATTATCAATTCCTACCACCACAACTGTCCGGCGAAGCCTGCCAGCCGGCCGAGGCTCGTTCCTTGGTGGAATACGGAACTTGGCAAGCTTCGCAAGCTCACTCGTAAACTCTTTAATAGGGCTAAGAGGACTGGGGACTGGACTATTTATAGACAGACCCTTAACAAGTATAATAAAGCCATCCGGGAGGCCAAAAGGAACTCCTGGAGGGACTTCTGCGGTAGCATCTCTGATGCCCCCGCTACTGCCAAGATCATGAGGATCCTGGCTCACGATAACACTCACCAGCTCAGCACCATCAAGGTGGCAGAAGGTGAGTTTACCAAGTCAGGGACTGACACCCTTAAGCATATGCTTAAGGTACACTTTCCGGACTCCGAGGCTTTTGACCCCACAAGCACCGACGCTCCCCCCGTGCACTTTCGAAGAGCACACAGGGCGGACTGGGGCATCGCCAATAAGATAGTTACATACTCTAGACTTAAGTGGGCTGTAAATTCGTTTCAGCCCTATAAGTCCCCTGGCCCAGATGGCGTCTTTCCCGCCCTCCTTCAGGAAGGCATAGACGCCATTGGCCCCTATCTGTGCAGGATATTTAGAGCCTGCATTGCTCTGGCGCATATTCCAGATATCTGGAAGCGCTCGAAGGTTATCTTTATTCCCAAACCTGGGAAGACGAGCTATCTTGAGGCTAAGGCATTTAGACCTATCTGTCTTACCTCTTTCTTCCTAAAGACTTTAGAGAAATTGGTGGACAGGTATTTGCGGGATGGTGTTCTTTCCCACACACCCCTGTCCACTTTTCAGTTTGCCTATCAGAAAGGCAAATCTACAGAGACGGCGCTCCATGGCATCTTGAACTGCCTTGACAGGGCCATCGAGTTCAAGGAGATGTCTTTGGCCATCTTCCTTGATATTGAGGGGGCCTTTGATAGGGTCTCTAGTGAAGTTATCCTTCGCGCTGCGGAGCGGTTTGGTATTGACGACACTTTGTGTCGTTGGATAAAATCCATGCTCACGTACCGTAGGGTGACGGCGTCTCTTCTCGGGGAATCCTTGGAGATCTCCACCGACCGTGGCTGTCCTCAGGGAGGGGTTCTTTCCCCTCTTCTTTGGTGCCTGGTGGTGGATGAGCTGCTGGGCCGACTCGGGGAGGGGGGGTGTCACTGCTTTGGCTATGCGGATGACATCGCAGTGATTGTTACAGGGAGGTTCCCTGCAACTATCGCTGCACTGATGAAATCTGTCTTACATGATGTTGAGGAATGGTGTAGGGAAGTTAACCTCACCGTCAATCCCAATAAGACTGTCCTTATACCGTTTACCCGGAAAAGGACTAATGACCTCTTCAATGATATTTCCTTCTTTGGACAGGTTTTAAAGAAGTCCTCCGAGGTCAAGTACCTTGGCGTGACCCTTGATGCCAAGCTTACTTGGAAATCCCATCTTGATCTGAGTATCAAGAAAGCCAAAATTCTATTTTGGCGTTTAAGGAGTTCAGTCAGCAAGTCCTGGGGTTTAAGCCCTAGCGCTGTAAACTGGATTTATACTAGGATCATCAGGCCAGTGGTCTCCTATGGAGCCCTTGTCTGGTGGCCCAGGGTTCGCCTTAAGACAGCCCAAGATGAACTACGCAAGCTTCAAAGGCTGGCGTGCATCGGTATCACGGGGTCCATGAGGACAGCCCCCACAGCCTCTCTGGAAATCCTTCTCAATATGCTTCCCCTTCACCTCTTTATTGAGGAAGAAGCTATTATGGGAGCCTGTAGGCTCAACAACCTCGGCTGGTGGAAGCCCAAGCACTGGGACTTCAGTCACACCAAGCTTTTCAGTGAGTACAGCAGTACTGAGCCATCACTTGCGATGGTCTCAGATAAGTCTGTTATATCACACCACTTCGACAAGCCCTTCAGCGTACACTTTCCCAGTCGCGCTGTTTGGGAGACCACCCCAGTCCTTGGAACTGGGGGGGAGTCCGTCTGGTTCACGGACGGCTCTAAAACGGACTCTGGAGTTGGTGCCGGGGTCTACTGCTTGACCAAGAAGTTTGGTTTTTACGAGAGCCTTGGCAACTTTGCCAGCGTTTTTCAGGCGGAAATCATGGCCATTTGCTTATGTGCGGATTTCTGCAACAAGAAAAACTACCGCGGACGGACGATTCAGATTTATTCGGATAGTCAGGCCGCCCTCAAGGCGCTAAATCAGTGCCTTGTCGATTCTAGACTGGTGCTCAGCTGCCTGGATCTGCTGAGTTCTTTGGCTGCCCGCAACAAGGTTCAATTGCTGTGGGTGCCAGGGCACTGCGGATACCTGGGCAATGAGAGGGCTGATATGTATGCCAAAAGGGGGGCTGAGGCGAAGTTCTTCGGACCTGAGCCTGCGGTTCCCATCCCCCATGGCATCATTCGCCATAGAATTCACTGCCGGATGTCTGCACTTCAACTGCAACTCTGGCTTGACATGGATGGGCAGAGACAAGCCAAGGAGTTTGTCCCGGGTCCTTCTATTACTAGGGCAAAGGAACTGCTTGCCCTTACCAAAAGCAAAATTAGGCTGGTCACCAGTCTCCTCACTGGACACTGCCGGCTGAATAGACACCTGCACCTACTGGGCATCGTTGATGACCCACTCTGTAGGTTCTGCCGGGAGGAAGAGGAAACCTCCTCCCATATCCTATGTTGCTGCGACTATCTCGCGGCCATGAGGTTTGAGCATTTCGATATGCATACTATGGAACCTCACCAGTTCTCTACTGTCTCGGTCAATCGGATTCTCCGATTCATCGAGGCGACAGGACTCTTCGCAGTCTAACCAGTTCGGGGCGCACAATATACCCTTGGTATCGGTGCTCGACGCGGCGACGCGTCACCCCCTTCAACAATAACAATAACAATAACAATCCCTTTATGGAACATAAAAATGTATTGTGTACTATGACTATTTTTACACTACCCCTTTCTTGAACATAAATATTTATAGTGTAATATAGCTATTATGGCACTAACCATTTATCAAATATAAATATTTCTTCTGAACTATAACTATTTTGACACTAACCCTTTATTGAACATAAATATTTATAATGTAACACAACAAAATTGTAAATCCACTTTTAAATATGTACACAAAGCATCCTTAAAAATCTAAAATTTAACTAGAATTACTCTAATATTTCTAGTAAAAAAAAGTACCTTACCTTAAAATTCTAGTTAAAAATAGGCCTAAAGTCTAAAATTCGAGAAAAAAATTAGCCTAAAAAATTCAGAAGCAAATTCAGAAAAATATAGTTCATAAAAACATTCAATAAAACTTTAAACTTACAATTGCTAAGAAATGAAAAATATTTACTGTAAAAACAGATGCTTCTATCAAATTCTATGGAAATAACAAGAAGCGGCAGGGTCGAGACTCGCGCCATCAAAAGAACTTTTGGCGCCATGCTTTCAAAAATACCCAAGAAAGTCCATCGATGATTGGTCGAAACTAACAAAAAAGTCGAGCGTGCCCACCCTCTTGAATTCCATATAAAAGGTGACCTTTTCAATTTTAGAAACACAATCTCCAATTTTCTCCCCCAATGTAATCAATATTCAATAAAGCCCATTATAATCACTTTGCCGGATAAATATTTCTTCTACCTTTAAATACTCTACTGGTACCAGACAACCTTCTTATTGGCTAAGTCATATTACCCAGATACCCAAAAACCCATTGAGTACCCCCTCCTCCTTCCTGATACCCGACAAGCAGAGATTTGGTTACTGGAACCCGATTCGAAATCCAAAAATCTCTACCCGAACATCCATAGAAAATAAATATTTGAAATTTGAGAATAACTTGGTTCATTTGAACAATTTCATAAATAATTGAAGTTATGTTGCAAGGTTGAACGGTAGAGGCCAACCAAGCCAACTGCTGAAAGCTATAAATGGGCTTCATTGGTTTTGGACTGACCAAAGGGAATTGCATCGGTGCATTATAACATTTTACACTAAAAAGTAGTTTTAAATTAGAACGTTTACTAAAACCTTGGACTGAAGCGCAAAAACGAATCAAGTTTTGTTTCCTGATATCGAATTTTCTTCACAATGTTTTGTTAGAAACACTTAAAAGTTTATCAAAGAAAAGCAAGTATATTATTTTCAATGAACTATAATTGCATTAAGTTAACTTTTACTGAAACACCGACGACCGAATGGTTTTTAAACGGTAAATAATACGAAGCTAACTATAGTCATAGTAGAATTCAACCTTAGAAAGGGTAAATATTCTCGTAGAAAACCGAATTTTTCCCGTGATAATTTTTCGCGTGTCGAACTCTTCTAACGTTAGTTAGCAAAACTATTGATCAGTTTCTCCGGGTTTTATTCGCCGCTAAAGAATATTAATTATGGAATTTCATTTACTTTCTATTATTGCGTCAAGCTTCATAATTTATTTATATTGCTCCATTATACCAGAAGTAAGATGAGACTAGAAGTAAAGAGCTCTGGCATTGGTAATAGATCCTGGCACTAGTGATCAAATTTGAGGATTTTATGCCGCTTCCATCGCGCCTAATCTAAAGAGAAAAAAAATTGGTCGAGTTCCAAAAAATTTCATATCCCCTTCCCCTCAACCTAAAGCCGCGAAACACGGACGCGGGTGCTTGAATCTAGTTGGGCCGTCTACCGCCGCGAGCGTCTCACGTTTAGGAGGGAAAATTCAGAAACCGCTCTACCAGAGGGCCAACCGTTGGTGTGTTATCAAGAATATTCACTTTCGCCAAGTGAAGAATTTGGTTATAGCTCTGTACTTCTAGTCTCATCTTACTTCTGATTATACCTATATAGATCCACTAAAGCTTAACAAACGTTTACTGAATAACCAACTAAACGTAATGGTCTTTAAAAATAAGGTAAACTATAATAGAATTCAACCTTAGAAAGGGTAAATATTCTCGTAGAAAACCGAATTTTTCCCGTGATAATTTTTCGCGTGTCGAACTCTTCTAACGTACTAGTTAGCAAAACTATTGATCAGTTTGTCCGGGTTTAAGGCGCCGCTAAAGAATATTAATTTTGGAATTTCATTTACTTTCTATTATTGCGTCAAGCTTCATATTTTATTTATATTGCTCCATTATACTTATATAGATCCACTAAAGTCTTTTATAGCAGAGAGTGGTCAACAGAACGCGCAGTTCACGTGGTGCGTAAAGAAGCGAATAAAAAAGTGAAGTGAAAGTCCAGTATCAAATTTTCTTATAATTCTGTTCATTTATATCGCTTATAGATTTAAAGCATAGCGCGGCTCCAGTGGATCCCCTACTTTCCTTACGAACTCCAGTTTTGGCTAGGCGAAGCTAGAGGCATTTGAGAGCGGGATTTATACGTGCATGTATAAATCCCGCCCACTAGCCTTTGTCAAATCCGGAGTTCAGGAGGAAAGTCCATTTGTAGGGGAACCACTGGAGCCGCGCTATGCTTTATGAAACTCTCAAGCAAGAGGCTGGTTTTTTGACTTAACCTTAATAATGTATAGACCTTGAATATTTATAACATTCATGTATGCAACTTATCAATTCAAAAGCTTCCATTGCTGCCAATTATAGTTAACTAGCTAAAGCTAGGTTCCCACTTGACCGAAAGTAACGACCGAAAACTTCAGCGCTGCGTCAAAAAATTTATTTTTACACAGGCCTTCGACGGCAAGATTTTAATTCGGTTCACACATACGACCGAATCCCGACCGAAAAGGGGCTATCTACCAGAGTGTCACGTGGCACAAGTTGGAATTGGGACTCGGAGCCACAGAACTTAAAGCAAAGCGCGGGTCCAGCGGATCCCCTACAAGTTGACTTTCCTTACGAACTCCAGTTTTGGCCAAAACTGGAGTTCGTAAGGAAAGTCAACTTGTAGGGGACACACTGGACCCGCGCTTTGCTTTAAGCCTTGGCCTTTGATTTTTTCTTGATGTCAATTTAATTAGGGAGCTTACTTCTATCAAATGTGGTCAGAGAGATTCAAACTCAGAAGTTTACAACATACAATCACGGCAATAGCGACTCTCAATCAAATCTGGAAAGTTCAAACTTAAAAGTTCATAACACGCAAATGTGGCAATGGCGAATGGCGAGTTAAAAAAACTCAAAACGGGGGATAAAAGATTTCCCCTATTATGACGTTAAAATAAGGGTATATAACCATTGAACAGAATTCCATTGGAACGAAATTCCATTGGACCGAAATAAAAAATAAGTTGTTCTAATTGACCGAAGCTAGCCGGCTGTTCCCAATGGACCTAATTCCCATTGAGCAGACTTTCCATTCCTGTTGGACAGAAGTCTCGTTGGAGCGAATTTCCCATTGGCGCGATTTCGCATTTTATCGTATTCCTATTGAGCAGACTTTCCATTCCTGTTGGATAGAAGTCTCGTTGGAGCGAATTTCCCATTGGTGCGATTTCGCATTTTATAATGCTATATTTATTAAGGTCCTTGAAAAATAAACATGGGCCTTTTCCAAAATATTCTTATTTTCTAGGTTGGCCTAGGTTAGGTTAGGTTAGGTTCGGTTCGGTTCGGTTCGGTGTGTGGAATCGGATATAGACGAATTTATTTATTCCATAAATAAGCCGGAATTCTCGTTAAATAAATACATTGGCATATACCTTAATTACTCTTTTTTCCCATATAAAATAACTTAATTTTTAACTGTTCGTGCAAACGGGGTTCTTCCTATTGGGATACTTTGCCGATCAGTCATCGGTCGAATGGGATGCGTTCACATGACCAATCTGTCGAATGGGATTTCCGACCGAATGGGATTTCTGTCGTATGGGATTTCTGTCGAATGGGATTTCTGTCGAATGGAATTTTCTGTCAAATGGGATTTCTGTCGAATGGGATTTTCGGCCGAATGGGATTTCTGTCGAATGAAATTCTGCCCAACGGATTCTATCCAATGGGATATAAGCAAAATAAGCTTCATCGTGAAAAGAATTTTGATTGGTTATCAATATAATTTTCAATCGCCCCCCATACGAAAATATTCTATAAAAAAAACGGGAAATAGCATACATAGAATACTTATAGAAATATCTATGGAGTATGAAATAGAGCCAAATATGGGATTTCTATAGAGATTCTGTGAACTTTTGGGCCAAAATTCTATAGAAGTTTTAGGTAAATTTAGCGTTAAAGTCTATAGACACTTAATATAAATTCTATTGATTTTCAAAATATATGTTATAGATATTTATTGTCCGTCTATAGAAAAATACTTAACTTTTTATAGATATTCAATATTATTTCTATAGAAAGTTAATATTATTTCTATAGCCATTTAATATTTCAATAGACATATAATATTAAATTTCTGTAGACATTTAATATTATTTCTATAGATATTTAATGTTAAATCTATAGATATTTAAATTATGTCTATAGATATTTAATATTATTTCTATAGATATTTAATATTATTTCTAAAGATATTTAAAATTAAATCTATAGACATTTAATATTACGTCTATAGATATTTAATATTATTTCTATAGATATTTAATAATAAATCTATAGACATTTAATATTATGTTTATAGACATTTAATATTAAATCTATAGACATATTCTATAGACATTTAATATTATGCCTATAGACATTTAATATTATGCCTATAGACATTTAATACTATTTCCATAGACGTTTAATATTAAATAATAATATGCCTATAGACATTTAATATTGTTTCCAATAGATATTTAACGTATATTCTACAGATACTTAAAGCCTAACTAAAGTTACTATAGACATTCAGGTCAATATATTATGTTAGTATTCCTCCGCCATAGCTTCCGATCTACTAAAAATTCAGGGTTTCTGTTCTTCATGTTGAAGACTTCAAAAGAGTATCAAACAAACTTAGTTTTATTTTTTATTTGGTAAACTGAAAGACATTGTTTAAAAAAGTGGGAAAAGTTTATACAGTTGTTTCATCTCTGGTTTGAATTTCTTTTATTTTATTCGCCAAACTCTCCATAATTCTTCTTTTCCCAGATCCGGAATACTTTTTCAGTGTGTAAGCTACAAATTTTAATTGTTAATAACTAGGCCTAGTTAAATGATTAACCAACTCATGGCACACGTTTGCTTGTGAAATACTTTTTTCTTACCAATAATGGCATTAACTCTTTTTGAGTCCAATGCAGGTTTTGTCGAAGGGTCTTTTTTAGCATTACATTTTTTACCGGTTAGGGATGAACCTATTATTTCATCCTTTTCGAATAGATGTGTTAATAAGGATCGGGCAAACGTAGTGCATGAAATTGAGGATCGAAGCAACACCATTAAATCCGATTTGTCCACAAAAACATCCGCTCCAATTTCAACTTTCTGTCAAATTAAATAATTTCCAAGATTATTTTAGAAAGTCGAATTCGTTTTAGATAGTTATAAAACAAAACAAGCAGACAAAAACTATGAAAATTCAAATTAGAAAATATAAAATTTAGGATGATTGTACATACCTATATAGAGTAACTTGAGCAGAGATGAGAGACGACAGTGTATCCCTCCCTCTAAGCGGGCTTTTGTGAGAGGGCATTCCATTCGCGTCTGTTAGGGGGGATGACACTATAAGCTTAGAGATAGAAGGGATTCAGGGAGTGACGTTGCTATAGGGAGCTAACAACTGGCTAGGGGGAGAGATAGTCTGACGTCACGCAGCCCCTCTCTGGTTGGAATTTTAGCGCGTAGAATACTGTTTTCAACCGTTGGGGGGATGAAACTCCAGTAAGAGATAGAAGGGTGTGACGTTTCAGGGTCAGAACTGTTAGGCTTGTTAGCTCCCTATACGTAGCACTGATATTACACTATACTGGTTAATTCGGCTAGGAGAAAATAACTTAAAATAATTTATCCAGTGCAAGTTGATTAATATTTGTAAAATAGAATTTAGCTTATTTTATTTTTTAAATGGAGGATGAAAATTCAAATATTTTTTTTTATTTTGATTTTACTACTAAAAATAATGCCTCTTTGTTAGTATAAATTATTTCAGTTCAGTTTCATCCCCCTAGTTAGGGCTTGTTACAATCCTTCTTACAAAGCGCATCCATTAGGAGGGATACACTGTCTTATTCTACTCTCTTTTCTACTTTATTACTTACAGAACTTTTAGCTCCATTGTAAAAATAAGTAAAAACATTTTACCTACCTATAAAATTTGAAAATTCAGCAAGTCGCTGATCTTGAACACTTTGATTGTGAGCGTTTACTAGTTTCAAAGCTAGTGATAACTATAACAGGCGCTTTTCTGCGCGCGCGAAGATAAAACAATTCGCGAGACAATTAGCTTAGGAAAAGGTTTAGAACGCGGAGACTGCAAGCTAGATATTTCCTAGTCTTCCGAACTTTCTACGGTCTACCGTACAGTAAATGTAACGTTGGAATATCGATTCCCTCGCAATCCTGGTTATTTTCCATGCTCGATGGCTTCTCGCTAGTTTTGGAGATTTTCCATCGTTCTTAAAAACCCACACCTGAGGAGCGAGGGGCTAACTAGAGCTTTACAATAGAGATAGAAAGAAACTGATGTTATCGTAAAAACGGTCAACGCCGGGAGCAAGGGAATGAAGGGGTTGAACCAATAAAAGCATTCCTGTACTAGGCCTTTACACTTTCCTTTTTATAGTTAACAATGTCGTCAGAGGCTAGGAGGAGGGAAATTGAAGGCACTCTTAGACTTTGGTAGTGGTGACAGTGAAAACGTGTAGTTATTCACTGTTGCACTCTTAGGATTTAAGATCGACGCTAGAATAAATGCATTTCATGTCTTAAATTCTAAGCACCTTCAGAAAAATTTATTTTATTAACAATTAAGTGAAGTAAAATTAACCTACTTAATTTAAAATTGAATATATTAATACATTAAAAGTCATGTCGACCAATGTATATAAAAATTATTTAGAAAAGGAAATTCCACGCCGTACTGAATACAGACTAAAGAGTGAAATTAAAAACCAGCACAATAATTTAGTTGAGACTGGTGACGATAGTGGTAGCCTTAGTTCGGATACGAATGAAAGTTTAACTGCCATAAATTTAAGTGTACAAAAGGAGTCCGACTTTTCTAATTCTGATATTGAACGTGAGCCCCTGAACGTAGAAGATGGTGTATTTAATTTAAATAAAAGACGTCGAGTTGATAATGATGGATTTTACAGTGTTAATAGTTGCGCGTGTGTCGGACTATGTGCTTGTAAGGAAAATTTTTTTGTCTTTGTGAAGACACTAGTTAGATGTATTACCGGCCATATGTCAGGGAAAAGGTTAATTGCAGTAAAAAAAACAAATCAATTAATGGCTATGCCAGTAACGGATATAATCGGAAAAATTGAAATTTTGTCTGATATTGGTTGCAATGGGGGGAAAATATTTGTTGCTGAACTTCCAAACCTAATTGAATGTGATTAGTTCTTAATTCTGTTTAAATTAGGCAATTACATATCAAAATATCCTTATAGCATTAAATATAAAACCAAAAAAAAAGATACTCTTAAAGAATTACTATGTACACGCACTATTTTTAAATCCTAATGAAAGGAATATAATTTCAAAAATTAACAGTTATTAGAGTATGAACTGCATTGTAGAGTTTCAAATAAAGGCTTGTAGAAAACCGTGGATCATGCATAAGTTGCTTTAAAAATGTATATAAAATACTTCTTTAGAAAATTAGTATTGGCAACTTAAAGAATGATAATTAAATGCATGCACTATATGATTTATAAAATTTAGATTACCCCCTTCTAATGAATATAAACGGATCAATTATATAAGACGAATATGAAATGCATGCAGTGTGTTTCGTAAAATTTATATTACCTCCCTCTATAGAATGTTAGAAGAATACTTATATAAGACGAATATAAAATGCATGTAGTATGTTTTATATAATTTATATTACCTCCCTCTATAGAATGTTAGAAGAATACTTATATAAGACGAATAGAAAATGCATGTAGTAAGTTTTATAAAATTTATATTACCTCCCACTTTAGAATATTAGTAGAATACTTATATAAGACGAATATAAAATGCATGTAGTATGTTTTATACAATTTATATTACCTCCCTCTATAGAATGTTAGTAGAATACGTATACAAGACGAATAGAAAATGCATGTAGTAAGTTTTATAAAATTTATATTACTTCCCTCCTTATAATATTAGTAGAATACTTATATAAGACGAATAGAAAATGAATGTAGTAAGTTTTATACAATTTATATTACCTCGTGCTATAGAATCGTAATAGAATACTTATATAAGACGAATAGAAAATACATGTAGTATGTTTTATAAAATTCATATTACATCCTTCTATAGAATATTATAGAATGCTTACAGAAAGCTAATAGAAAATACTAATAGTAAGTTTTATGAAATTTCTATAAAGAACAGATATAGACATTTTATAGAAAGTTCTATAGAAATACCGAGATTTAATAGACCCCCTTGAGTACTCTATTGAATTCTATACAATTGTATAGAAATTTCATAGAATATTTTCGTACGGGCCTCTGCCTTAAAAAAGAACACCAATTCTGTCCGACCGAAAGCTGTTTCGGTAGCGTACTGCGGTACATTTTTTACCGCAGAGGTACTTACTTACGCAGTTTTTCCATCGTGATTTCGGACAAGTGGGAACTAAGCTTTAAACCCGTGTTTTTAAAATACTGACATTTTACCAGGAAATAAAAGGATTGCAAAAAAAATAAGAAACAAATACTTTAATTATGTTAGTTTAGAAATTCTTGTTTAGTGACACGAGATTTGTTCTTGCTTCAAACCAAACACTATTAACTTATCTTAGTCTGTTACTGAAGAAACACGAAAAATCTCTCAGCATCTCTTTACAGTTTTGGAAGCATTCTGACGGACCATTCTAGGAGTTAAGTGCACTACAAAATGGCATTGAACGAAATTGAATTTGTTGGAAATGATCGATATTTCAAATACAGGTAGTGGAACATATCTTCTTTACTTCTTATTACTAAAATTAAAACTAAAGGGTTTTATCTAAAGATTATAATTAAGTTGTCTAGGGTAAGGTTATATTAATTAATGAAGTTAGTATGTTCGCATTGTGCTTAAAAAGCTATTGATTAAATTAAGATTAAAACTAATGAGACCAGGTTCGACCCTTATTAATAGATAAATTAGTGTTGTTTATTTAAAATGGATTTTAAAGAAATGAGTTTAAAGTAATAATAACATAATAGTTTCTGGCTGGTTAACCCTTATAAAAATTTAACTTTCGTGACTCACGGTTTACGCGACACGCGTGCTAGCATTGTTCTTCTTTCCTTTGAGATTCTTTTGAGGATGATTAAGTTCGTTGCTTCACATATGTCCTTCCTTCGTGGAAGATTAGTTTTTGGAAGTCTTCAAGTTAGTTGGAGACGCGGAGAATAGTTTTCGACCGCACATTTAAATTTAGATCGACGCGAAGAAGTATATCCGCCCGCACATTTATAATTTAGCTTTACGCGGGGTGGGTCAGTCCTTGACCACCTTCTCCTTCAGTTCCAGATCCAACTCTGTCTTCTACTCTCTTCAAAATTATTCTCTCTTCTCGACATTTGTTGAGCTTCTCATCCTTTGGGGTCACGTGTGCCCCAAAGGGCCACTCAACGAGTTCATCCTTGGGTTTTTTAACTATCTTGCTCGGGCGCGAGGGTTTCAACCAGCCAGGTAGATATTTACAAATAGGGGGAAAGTGGGGGAAACCAGCCATAGGGATATTTCGGTGTAAAAGTAGGCTTATCCTAAATTTTGCTCGTTACACTAGAACTTAAATTATCAAGTCCAAAATATTATCTTTGATTAGATGATTAAATTATTATTAAAGGTACACCCAGGAGACAACAATTTATTGTTCGAAATCTAAGAATTCTATATTGCGTCTCCCGGAACAGATGAAGTTCATGGCGGAATATTTAAGACGATTTCTTAACATGAAGTAAATTTCACAGTTGAAATTCAATTCGACTATTAATTAGGCCTCAAGTCCATTCAATTAGCCTAGGAAGTAGCCAAAAGCGAGGTTTGGGACTCCCCTCTCTTGTGTAGCAATACTGAAAAAGGGAGACACATTCGCCACCTCGCGATAACGTTTCTAAGATCTCCGGTTTAGGTGCGACTCGTACGCCAAAATTTACCCTATTGGGAGAGAAACAGCTATTGGCTGAAAATGAACGCTGGTTCTCTAAAGGGACCGGAAAGCGCCCCCTTATACTGTAAAACCGAGCCCTCTCTAGCGTAGATTCGGGGGAAGGGATGGAGGCTGTCAATCAGTCAAGGTCATTCGGTTTTTTTTTATCATTGAAAAAAAAAAGATTTAACGACCGTGGCCCTTACTTTTTTTATTTTTTTATAAAGCAAACGTGCTATATAGAGATATCTACCCCGGTTTCCGGTCCCTTTAGAGGTCCAGCGTTCATGCAGAGAGAATTTATAATAGGGAGTTGAAACTTAGGAATATTATGTAGCTCAAAAATCACGTGATCAACAAAACTGGCCAGGTCTATTTCCGGTACTATTTTTTGTGGCCCCTCCCTCTAGGGTGGGTCTAGAATGTTGCGGGAGGGTCTAGAATGATGCGGGAGGGTCTAGGGGAGATGGACACTAGCTTTTTAGGGAAAGGGAAACATCTGACTTAAAATAACTTCAAATGGCGCCAGTCACACTCGAAATCGCGAACCCTTATTGGGTAATTGTACAACCAACAGGATTCAGGGTAAACTTTAAAATTAAAGGAGAATCATGTGACCGGAAATTTACATGGCCAGTTTTAGCGTCGCAGCCTACTTGTTTGAGCTACATTGTATTTAGCACTGTCAAGGGCAAGAGCTTCCACTGCCTATTATAAATTCTCTCTGGTTCATGGGCTGAAGAAGTCACGCCCCGCTCACGTGAAGAAAGATCTCCAAGAGAGGAGCTCGAGATTTCTAACAGGGTTAGGAAAGAGGAAACAAGATGGGCCCGGCCATATTATGCTTTGCGCGCCCTCTTTTGGCTAGAACTGGTGTGATTTCGGCAAATATTTTTGGCGGTATTCTCTTTTTCCTTATCAAATATCCTTTCGATTATGAACAAAATCAATTTAGTATGACTTTGGTTTAATATAATCATTGACCTTAAAATAAATTCTTTAACAAAAACAATTACAGTTGTTTTATACTATACAAACTAGTTTGAATTAGTATTCACAATAAAATCTTTCTAGTGCGGTTTGATAAACTCAATGATAGTTTCGACAAAGCAGTTTCAACGGTTATTTTCAGTTACAATTTTTTATAAACAAACATGATAATTTGTAGATTAAATTATAAGCATTAGTATTCGCAACAAAATCGTTCTATTAACGTCTGATTACTCAAATAACCCTTAATAATAAATTGGACCAGGCAGTTTGTAAGGTTCTTTTCACATACAATTTTTGACAAACCAAAATTATTATTTGAAGTTTAAATTTGCCTGTAAGCGTTCTTAATAATTTATTTAATTATCTGTTGTTTTAACTTATAATAAGTGTAGTCAATTACTTACAATGACTAATCTTAATAGTTTCTTAAATAAATAAAATACGTTGACGTTGCAAAGCCACATAAGTATGGTTCTAAATGCTATTAATAAATTTAAATCTAATTCCGCGCGCGAAAAAGGGCGGAAAGGCACCCAGCCAGCCTGCCAGCAAGGGCCGGGCCAATAGTTTTGCAACTCGAAGCGCAAAAGCAAAAACACAAATAATGTGATATGAAGTTCAAGTATCATTTTTTTCCTCTTGTTGATAAATAATATCCAATGCCAAAATTGTAAATTCAGTATTCAATCCACAATATATTTAGGTCTAATGGTCCAAATGTAATGAAACTTTAATGAGAGATGTGCTACTATCTATTATATCTAAAAATGGTTAAAAACTTTCAAATTAATTAGTTTTGTCAAAATGATAAATTTAGTACTTTCAGGCCCTTTCCAAGATTAAACATATCGCTTACACATGGCACTAAAAATCCTGTAACTAAACCAAATTACAGGCCATAAAGCTTACAACACATCTAAATGGGAAAGTTCAGAAAAGCCCTTGTGTTTCTACCAAGTAAACGTTACTATGTTAAGAAACTAACTGAAAGGGTGGGGGAAAAGTATCACAATATCAGTTACTGTTGGTAAAAAAAACCAGGATTTACTTGAGATATAGTTTTAAATTATACTTAGTTGTCAAGCAGGTCCAAGAAGAAAAAAGCTTCCTCTCAGCGGTACTCTACTTTTTCGATGACATTCTGAAGCTTCTTGCGAGGGAGACCTTACATTTTAATGCAATAATTTTTTATCAGTATCATTTGGTAACGAACGCAGAACGTTCTCATTATATGTGTTATTCAACTGATCAGGTTTCGCGAGACCTGCCCCTCGGCACGTTTACAAATCTAAGAATATTGGTTCAAGAGGTCTTGGTTTTATAATCTATTACTCTCTAAAAGGCCTGTTTTGGACAAGGATGGGGCTGGGTTTCTTTCTTGGAAAATGGTTGTAAGTACTGAATTGTGGATTAAATACTGAATTTACAATTTTCACATTAGAAATACTGAATTTACAATTTTCACATTAGAAATACTGAATTTACAATTTTTACATTAGAAATTCATTTTTATTCAAATATTTATCCTATTTAATGTAATAGAATAGATTGTAACACACCTCGGGGTGAAATTTCAGGACATTTGGATCAGATATCATCAGTTTGGCCTTTCTTTAATCTTTCTCAGTATAATAAAACACATTGAAACACACGTCTCACTACAATTTAAGGTCATTTGAATCAATAGGTCAAAGAAAGGATCTGGCAAAAATACCTACCTCCTCCCATAAAACTTAATGTTAATTTTCGGTTCCTTCGAATTTTCTTCAAAAGTCGCGCTTATACATGTAAATCGAATTCTTTGAACTGGGGGTGTAGTTATAAGGAAAAATGGGGGTGGAATGCTCTGAGAGTCGGAATGAAGGCTGGTTATCTAAGTCAGATCTAGGCTCTATTTAGCGCCATCATGTCGGCCTAATTTTAATACATATGCCAAAGTAATTTTAAACTGTTTTGCTCATACATAAAATTTACAATTAAAAAACTAAATTTAATAGATAGTTAACAATGAATAATTATTTCTTCCAAATTGCTAAAATAGTAGTGTACGTAGATGACGCTACAATAGGGAAACGCCGGTAGGCTGCTAGGCATAGAAAAGCGTCTGCAATCAGCAAGGAAGTGAGTTCGAAGATATTTTTTTGCAAATTTTGAAATTTGGTTCATAACTGTTGCGTTTACGAATGGGATGATGATATTGATATTTTTCTTGATGTCTAGATAATTGTTTTCCTTCTGGTGAGAGAAACAAGTACATTTATTTCTGAACTCATTACTTAATGTGAAGTTGTAGTATTAGGTTTTGAATTATCATGTTAACAATGCTTATTTTTATTACGTTTATAAAAATAATATTGAACTTTTTTTCTTAAAGTTAGTGATCATAAGTGATGATTAGTAATTGATTACTCTTATTAGTTAAAATTAAGAAGTTATTAAATAAATTATCATTAACGTTTATAGGTAAATTTAAACTTGAAACGATATTTTGTCTTTGGCAAATATGTAACTGAAAAGAATCCAATTAAGAGTTAATTAAATAAATTATCATTATCGTTTTTAGGCAAATTTAAACTTAAAATGATAATTTTTCATTGTCAAAATTTGTTACTGAAAAGTGAAAAGAACCTTAGAAAGTGCTTGTGCTTCGTAAAATTTATTATTAGGATTATTTGAGTAATCAAACGTTAATAGAAAGATTTTATTGCGAATGCCAATACTAAAATTAAACATCAAATTATCGTCTTTGTTTGTCCAAAATTGTCTTATCTAATCCCAAAACCTAAATTCCCAAATTAAATGTACAGGTATGGTTAACCTCAAAAATGTGTCTGTCTAGAAGCACTTGCAAGTTAATTTAATTAACTTACAATATAAATATTTATTTATTTAATTCGAACACTTACAGAGATGGTAATATCATAAACTTGCTTAGTTACAGAGGTTTCCCTGATACACTCTCCAGAGACTACGGTATTAATTTCTTTTGGTTTACAAATCAAATATCTCTTACTTTAAAAATGTGTTTAGTTTTTATTATATTTCAGACTTTCCGACGAGTACAATTCCTAAAATTATTTTGTAAACCTTCTAATGCTAAAAACGCGACGTATTTTATAATTGTAGCGCTACCCGTTTTAAACTGCCTATCTACCATTCGCGAATTTCCCGCCAAGAGATTTCAATTCTCGGCATTGTATAGGCGCGCTACCATGGAAACGAGAGACTCGCCGCGACGCCGCCTCGAACAAAGTTCCCTCCTCCCTGCCCCAACTAAGCAAGACGCGAGAGGAACGCGCCGACTGCCGACGTGAGAGAGATGCTAGGTTTAAGCGACATAACTCGAGCTTGTTTATATGACTAGACGGCCGAGAGCGTAAAGGCGTCAATCCGTGGAGTGAGAGCTCTGTGGATGGTGCGGGATCGAAACCCGATCGAGGAGGAAAATAATTTCATAAATAAATAAAATTCTTTCACGTTGCAGAGCCACCTAAGTGTGATACTGAGTACTTTTTAAAAATTTCTGAATTCCGCACGGGAAAAACAGGGGGGAAAATGGGGGAAAAAGGCACGCCCAGCCGTAAAAAATAGTCGGACTAAACCTTTGCACCATCCGATAGATGGCGCAAAGCAAAAACTAAAACCCTATCTATGGAGTTATAAGGAGCTTTTACCCCAGCAGAGACGTACACTATACCAGCTATTGTAATTGTTTACTTCCAAGGCTAATTTAATGCACTTTTGATTATACTTAAAGTGTTAGTGCCACGTTTTTTGAAAAGTGGCTAATTTTCGTTTTAAAACATCAATTGGGTTATAATATCAGTAGATCCAAAGTAAAAAGTCTTATAGAAATTTATTAATTTTGTAATATGAAAAAGAAAATTGATATTTCACATGCCTCATTAAGACGGAATAAGTTATAAATATACCCCTGGTGACGTCATAAGAGGTTGACCAGCGCGAGACAGATTTCATTACGAGAGCTAAGCCTAGTTTTTAAACATCGCGCGCGCGTCAAATTCGATCACTTTGAAAGCACCACCTATCAATAAAAAAATAGGACTTGCGGAGTCGCGGTTCACGCGCGCTCGAATCGTGACGTCACCAGGGGTATTTTAAATTTAACTGTCAAAATAGTTTGAAAAAATTCTGCGAGTACGTTCCGAAAGCCGTGGTTTTAATAATATTTGAAAAATTATAATGCATTATATAAATAGATATTCTGAATCAGAAAGAATTGATCTTTCAGATGGGAATAAAACCTTTTAGTTTTAAAAATAGCGATTTTTGGTGACACTAACACTTTAATGCCCTATTCCTCGCTGTCTCCTTTGAGCAAAATGGGTTTGCGAAATTTTGGAAAACTCGAATTTTTGCTAGGCGTGCTTATCTAACCAGACCTAGCATTGCCATGGTGTGTGGCCCCGGACACACGAAAACAAATGTGGATAGACACCGATTAAGCGAAGATCCACTACCACCTTAGGAAAGAATTGTGAAATGAACTACATTATTTCTATGCTATGAGTTAAAACAAGTTGGACAGCACCCTTATCAAGAAAAGATCCTCTTCCGGCTCTTGGAAGTATTCGGAAAGAAATAAGATTGGAATCGTCAAAGAATTAACCCGGTGTGATTGCGGCAACCCTCAAGTTTAGGTTTAATTTGATGGACGGCTGTATCAAAGCCGATTTATTGGAAAGCGTTTCAAATTAAAATATTTTCTCTTTACTCCGGTTTTTGGGGTTAGCTATGACGGACATATATGGGGTTGAGCTTACTTGATCCCTCACACCATCGTAAGAGTATACAGCAGCCAAAAATCTTAATCTGGTTAATTTAAGCCTTCTTATTAGTATATTTCTTCTTGGTATAAATGCAGTTTTTCAGGACTCGTTTTTGTATATCTATAAAATATTCAAGAACAGAAAAGTAACCCAGGAAATATGGAAAAACAATTTTTTGGTAATTTCTAGTACGGGTCTTTCAATCATATAGATTGTTCTGTAAACAATTAAGATGATTTTGAATCGATTACTTCTGGCAAGAAATTGACTTTTGTTTCTAATGTGGATCTCCTAAAAAAGTCAAAACCACCTATTCGCAACCCCTCACCAACCAACTTTATTGTTTTATACCAAAGGTTCATTATAACGTTTACGAATCTCAGCTTACGGACTGTTATAAACCAATATTAACAATATGTTGCTTTTAAAATTTCTCGACGACAGGCTGAATTTCGAAGGAGACGATATTGAGATGGATGGCCTTTATAAAACAAAAGTTGCCCCAAATTTTTTCAAGGTATGCGATTTTACCGCAGCAGACCGGAGTCCAAAATAATTAACCCTTTCGCTGGTTTTAGAAATCTCATGTTATGGAGTGGAACCCGCCAAGCTCATTTTTCGGCAGTCGATTGGACCATTTCAATCCGTCTCCGCCCGTCAAAATGAGCAATATGATTATCGTGTCCAGCCCTAAAGTGATAGTCACGTCCAATTCTTGGTCCTTCTTAAATATGCAAACCGAAGTAAATTTTATTCTATAACAATACAATTAATATTTACCTAAATCATTAAGTTTAACTTCATGGCTCATTCAGGTGGTGATTTTAATAGTGTTGACTTTGATCCTGCTGTCAATTTTACTAGTCATTCACTCCATCGTAACCAGCAAATACAAATCGGTGCCCAACAAGAAAGTTGCTAAGAAAATGGCCCAAAAAAGCTTTGAAACTTTCTGGGAAAACGCGTCACTCTTATGCGCCGAACGTAAGAAATAATTTCATTAATAATGTTTAAAAAGAATTGAACTTCGTAATGGAGGTACAATTAACCCCCTTAATTACGAAAGATGGCCGTCGCTTTAATCAGACATGAATATAGGATAATTTTGTTTTGTAGCGATTCCAGCTGTTCTGCCTCACATTACTTGTCGTCTGATCGCTTCATCCTGGCTTATCGGAGTGACTTTCATTCTGTTCTATTTGGGTTGTTACTTGTGCACGGACTTCTCGACGGAAAGCTACAACTTCATCGACACTTTCTCGGACTTGATCAAATCAGGAATTGCGCCTGGATTTTTGTCCGACGATGATTTCGAATACATTAAAGATTTGGTGAATATTGTTCTTCGTGTTAAGTACTCTATTTTTCTGACGTCATTGGTTTGTATCAGGCGGTCCGAGACCCAGTTGTTAAGGAATGGCTAGACGCATTCGATGAGGAAAAAATGCTTAAGTTCTTCAAAACTTCATTGGATGATAAGCTTAATATTATTTTATCGGGGGAAAGGGCTCTGATCGTAGAAGCAGAGTATTTGATATATATCTTGGGATTTTTCTTGAAAGATCCCAAGAGGAAAGAGCTCGTCGTGGCTAAAGGAGGTTTCTACTTTTCGCAACAAGCTATTAAAATCGACTACCATCATTTAATTTTCAACACCTCTTGGATCAGAAGCGTACCACAATTGAACGCCCAACTGATGTCAGTAACAATTTCATCATAAAACTATTATGAACCTTATAACCTGTTTTATTACAGGGTGGAACCGATTTTCGAAAAGCAAGTTTTCAAGTATCAGGAACTAGCGTCAGATTACTGTATTGAACAGGTGACTTGGAAGAGACCATTGAAAAGCAATGAAGCCTTGGACCTGAGTAGCGTCAGTGTTCCTTTCTACTTTCTTCTCATGTTTTTGTCAGGAACAGTAGCCGTTGTCATTACCGAAATAATCTTCAAATAATTTCCTAAAACGCTGACTATTTGATTGGAACGAGAAATGTAATTCCCTAAACAAGAGACACATTGATTTTTCTTCGAACAGTATACTTAACAAACGAATTCACTGATTTTTGAAACCACACTTTAACATATAGGCCTAGATGATAATTATACAATTAAGATATGCATTTGATTAACTGTCACTAAACAATATCAAAATAATATTTTAGTAAAATTATCAGTCGCAAAACACGGATATTCTGGTAGACTAAGAAATCTATATTTATACAATTTTGTTTTGGCTGGAGGTCGGGTTATCCACAGCATTTTCTATTATTCATTGGCTAGACTAGGTTTCACTACCTTTCCTTCTGTCTCTGTTGCGTTTGACCCAACGATCATAAGTTAGGAGATGTTTCGTAAAAATAAGTAACATAATAACAATAAGTATAACATTTCAAAGTAGCCGCAATGCTTAATGCCAAGGGGATTTACATGGAAACAGATTAAGAAAGTTCCAGGAAACTCTAAAACTTTATTATCCTTGGTGTTTATAGCAACTGGCTTTGCCTAAAAATGGTCGCTTCAACGACTGTGTTTGACAAAAAACATCGCTTTGGCGAAAATGATGTTGTACTCAAAAAAACAGACCTTCGTTTACCTTTCTCATTTAGTGACATACCTTTTGTCGCGAAATGATACTTATGGTTAATTCTGACATATTCATGCAGGGGAAAAATTGCACTATGGTTAAAAGTTTTACAACTGTATTTTGGGCACCATTTTCCCGGCTCATGAATTTTGTACTAAGTGTAAAACCTGTTTCTAAACGTAAATTCAAGACATAGTCGATTTATTAAATATAAATATTTCTTCTGAACTATAACTATTTTGACACTAACCCTTTAATGAACGTAAATATTTATACTGCAATATAACAAAATTGTAAATCTACTTTTAAATATGTACACAAAGCGTCCTTAAAATTAATCTAAATATTTCTAGTAAAATTAAATGTAACCTTACCTTAAAATTCTAGTTAAAAATAGGCCTTGAATATTCTAAAGTCTAAAATTCTAGAAAATTAGCCTAAAAAAATTCAGAACCAAATTCAGAAAAATATAGTTCATAAAAACTTTCAATAAAACTTTAACCCTTCAATTGTTAAGAAAAGAAAAATATGTACTGTAAAAACAGATGCTTCTATCAAGTCCTAAGAAAGTCCATCGTTGATTGGCCGAAGCTAACAAAAAAAAAAGAGCGCACCCCTCTCGAATTCCATATAAAAGGTCAACTTTTCAATTTTAAAAACACAATCTCCAATTTTCTCCATCGATGTAATCAATATTCAATAAAGCTCAATAATTATCTGCGAGTTTTTATGAAATAAAGTTAGTTTGCTTTTGTTTAGTTTAAACTAAAATCTGCACCAACTATTCCAGCTATCTTGAAGCAGTGTAATTTAAAGCCAAATTAACACGCCACAATTAACAAAATTAAACTCAATTAAGTACCAGTATTTTGTTTTAGTCCGGAACGCAGATATTAACGTGACGCTTCGAAACAGCTTTCCACCGATTAAGCTGAGCTATGGGACAATTATTTTCATGGCGCAATTATTAGGCTGTGTTATGGGAGTTGTGCCCGTCTTAAAACACTAAAAACTTCTCTACAGTATCTTAAATTAGTTTACTACTCTCCAGACCAGATCTTCTATTCCTTACTTTTAATTAATTACCCTTAAGCGCTAGATTCATTTAAATTCCAATATTTGTATACTATTCTCAAGTCAAAATTGTTAATTAATTACCTATAAGCATTTTGTCCATTTAAACCTTAATAATTGTTTACTGTTCTCATGTTATAATCGTTACTATTCTTAAGTCAAATTGTTAATTAATTACCTATAAGCATTTTGTCCATTTAAACCTTAATAATTTGTTTACTGTTCTCATGTTATAATCGTTACTATTCTTAAGTCAAATTATTAATTAATTACCTATAAGCACTTTATTCATTTAAATCTTAATAATTGTTCATTGTTCTCATGTTATAATTGTTACTTTTCTCTTGTCTAAAATCTTTAATTCATTCTCTATATGCACTCTTTATTTAATTCTTAAAAATCTGTTTACTATTCTCATGTTTAAAATCATTAATTAGTTATCCATATGCTCTGTTCATTTAATATGTTAATACTTGTTTACCATTCTGTATTCTCATGTCAAAATCAAACTCATTCCGTCCGTACCACAAAAGCCTAAGGCTTGCATGTACGTTGCTAGTCCAAATAAATAAATAAATTACTCATCGTGTTTATTCTCATTGTTACTCGCGTATCAGACCATACCAAAAGTTTTCATCCCCATTCGTAACCTAATTCGAAAATTCGAAAAATGGAATATTTTTGGTTGAATAATCGAAACCAAATTCGATTAATCATCTATTACAACGATTAATCGATTAAAAAAACTCGAGTAAATAATTTAGTAGATCGACACGTTAAAACTTATTAATACTTTTCACCATACAATGCTAAAAAAAGAACTCAAAAGCACAAAGAAAATAAGAATAAACAATTTAAGAATAGAATTAGAATTATTAAGAATTTTTTAGTGCATATTAATCTATAAATATTTCCAGAATGAATTATTTCTTCATGAATATTTACCAATTCGAAATTTAGAACTTGCTTGGCTTACCAGAAGTATATTTCGATTATTTGCTAACAATTTGGAATGATTTTTAATTCGACCGTTTGGTAAGATTATATTGCGGCAACCCTCAAGTTTGGGGTTAATTTGATGTACGGCTGTATCGAAGCCCATTTATTAGAAAAAGTATATAGGAGAAATGTTTTCTTAAGAATGACGAAAATAATTTTTTAGCTAGGTGTGGTAGGAACTTAATGTAACCCAGCCGTTGGCCATCTTGAATATTACCTTAGCGAGTTAGGACATGAATACTACATTAGCTACAAAACTAGTGCGCCCTCCCCACCCCCAAACGCACCCAGATAATACGGACATGATTTAACTCGTAGATATCAAATTTAGGATCCATGGTGTTTTAATATTTCTTATTTTCTTAATTTCAATAAGAACTGCAACTTCATGGCATTTTAAAAAATTTTATACGTTTATTTACAATTAATAATTATTACTTTGGGAGCTTTTGGACCGCGGTCCTTCGTCAGCCAAGTTTTAAATCTAAAGGTCGGAAAGCTCCCAAAGTAATAATTAGGCCTGTGCGAGTCCAGTTTTTTGGGCTTCGAGTCGAGTCTCGAGTCCTAAAAAAAGATCTTATAGAATCTCGAGTCGAGTCTTTTAACTGGTATCGAGTCCTTGAGTCCTAAAGACAGCTTGAAAACTACGTCTCAAGCCCAGTGTCGAGTCCTGATAAATTATATCAAGTCCCAGTCGAGTCCCAATAAATTATTTCATGTCAAAATCAAGGCTAAATATTTTCATATCTTTTATTTTTTACTCTTCATTTGTTCAAATATCACAGCTTGGATATAAAAAGTAACAAACGCCAATAAACATAATTTTAACTTTTGGGCAATCACATGTTTTCTCTAAAATCGAAATCGGTAAAAACCCACTAGATGCCGCGCTCTACTTGAAATCCCGGGCAACCGAGATCAGGGGAAATACATGGATAAAGGATGAGCGTGATGAAATTTGTTTTCACGCTAGAGGGTAGGCAACTCCCTATCTCCGAAGGCAGCTTATTCGATATATACTTTGTTGTCAGCACAGGTAAGCTAGGCCTCTATGTAATTTAGATTTGTACGTGCTGACAAGAGACGAAAGAAGAATAAATTCTTTATCCATGGTAAATATTTTTGGACTTGATATGGTGTTAAGCCTCGGTTCGAGTCCTCCTCGAGTCCAGTAGTGAGGATTTTTGAGGACTCGAAATTATTCTCAAGTCCTAAAATTTTGATTTTCAAGTCTCGAGTCGAATACTCGACTCGAGACTCGATCGAGTACTCGCCTTTGATCGAGTACTCGCACAGGCCTAATTTTTAATTGTAAATAAACGTATAAATATTTTCTAAATTCCATAAAGTAGCAGTTCTTATTGAAAATAAGAAAATTAGAAAAAATTATTTAACACGACTGATTTTAATCATTTCTTAATTCATTACACCAGAAGTAAAATAAGGGACTAGAAGTGAAGTGCTCTAGCATTGGTAATAGATCCTGCACTAGTGAAGAAATTTGAGGATTTTATGACGCTTCCATCGTGCCTACACTAGAGATTAAAAAATTGGTCGAGTTCGAAAAAAATTTCCTACCCCCTTCCCCTCAACCTAAAGCGGCAGAACACAGACGCGGGTGCTTGAATCTAGTTCGGCCGTCTACCACCGTGAGCGTCTCACGTTTTGGAGGGAAAATTCAGAATCCGCTACCAGAGGGCCAACCGTTGGTGTGCTATCAAGAATATTCAGTTTCGCCAAGTGAAGAATTTGGTTAGCTCGATACTTCTATTCCCTTATCTTACTTCTGATTTCACTAATATTGCTCCTGATTTGGGGCCAACCATGATGTTTATCCGGCAATACTTGGTTTTGGGCTGAAAGACCCAGGCGAAAAAAATTCATCGGTAAATTTTAACTATTTTAAAGGAAAAAGTATAGATTTAAATGAGAAACGGTCAAATTTGTTTCCTAGAACGCTAAATTGATCGAAGCATGCGAACGAAGTAAGTTTTGGTTTCTGATATCGAATTTTCTTCGCAAAGTTTGTAAGAAATGCTTAAAAGATTAATTAATAAACGCAACTCTATTATTCTGCATGCTGTTTTAACTATTATTACGAGAACAATTACCTTAAGCTAAACAAACTTTTACTGAACAACGAACCAAACGTATGGTCTTTATAATATGAGGTTAACTATAGTAGAATTCAACCTCAGAAAGGGTAAATATTCTCGCAGAAAACCCATTTTTTCCCTTGTAAAACTTTTGCGTGTCTAACTCTTCTAATGTTAGTTAGCAAAATCAGATTATCCGGGTTAAGTCGCTGCTAAATAATAATTACGGAATTTCATTTAATTTCTGTAATTGCGTCAAGCTTCATGATTTCTCTTTATTGCTCCATTATACCAGAAGTAAGATAAGGGACTAGAAGTATCGAGGTAACCAAATTCTTCACTTGGCGAAAGTGAATATTCTTGATAGCACACCAACGGTTGGCCCTCTGGTAGAGCGGTTTCTGAATTTTCCCTCCAAAACGTGAGACGCTCGCGGTGGTAGACGGCCGAACTAGATTCAAGCACCCGCGTCCGTGTTCCGAAGCTTAAGGTTGAGGGGAAGGGGGTAGGAAATGTTTTTGGAACTCGACCAATTTTTTTCTCTCTATTGTAGGCGCGATGGAAGCGGCATAAAATCCTCAAATTTGTTCACTAGTGCCAGGATCTGTTACCAATGCTAGAGCACTTCACTTCCAGTCCCTTATTTTACTTCTGATTTTACTTATATCTCCACTAAAGTTTTATAAAGCAGAGAGTGATTAAGAGTAAGCGCAGTTCACGGGGTGCGTAAAGGCGCGTTACCCATTGTCCGTATGGGGTAAATGTGCTTTACAACTCCAGAAACACTCCAATTAAAAATTTAAATGAAAGGCCAGCATCAAATTATTGCTCATAAATTTAAGAAACTTCCAAGTAAGAGGATGGTTTTTTGACTTAACCTTAATGAATAAAATTTGAAAATTTATAACATTCATACGCAACTTATCAATTCAAAAGCTTCGATTGCTACCAATTATAGTGAACTGGCCTTTAGAACACTGACAGCTTACTAGGAAATAGAAAAGACACAAATGTGCTTTTTATTATGTTTCCGTGAAGGAAATCTTTTTGAACGTCCGAGATTTTTCTTGCTTCAAACCAAACACTATTAACTTATTTTAGTCTGTTACTGAAGAAACACGAAAAATCTCTCAGCATCTCTTTACAGTTTTGGAAGTATTCGGATTGCCCATTCTAGGAGTTAAGTGAAATTCAAAATGGCATTGAACGAAATTGAATTTGTCGGAAATGATCGATATTTCAAATACAGGTAGAACTTGAATTATCAAGTCCGAAATGTTATCTTTGAGTTGAAGATTGAATTATTATTAAAGGTACAAGCAAGAGACAACAATTAATTGTTCGATAGATAGGTCTTATGAGGTGAGCTGGCGCTGTTGTTGTTGTTGTTGAAGCGAGTCTTCAGTGTCTCGGAATTAACATGGCATTTTGATGACAATTAAACTTTCAATTTTCATCAGAATATGGTTTATCTCCCGGAACGGATGAAGTTCATGGCAGAATATTTAAGACGATTCCTCAACATCAAGTAAATTTCACAGTTTAAATTCAATTCGACTATTAATTAGACTAAATGCCCTATTCCTCGCTGTCTCCTACTCTCCTTCGAGCAAATGGTTATGCGAAATTTTGGAAAACTCGAATTTTTGCTAGGTGTGGTTATCTAACCAGAGTCACCTAGCATTGCCATGGTGTGGGTGTGTGGGTGTGTGTGTATTTCCCCGGACTCACGAAACACAAGCGTGGATAGACACCGATTAAGGGAAAATCCATTACCACCTACCACCTCATAGCTCGTAATGTGAAAGAATTGCGAAAGAAGCTACATAATTTCTATAGTATGAGTTAAAACAAGTTGGGCTGCACCCTTGTTAAGAAAAGATCCTCTTCCGGCTCTTGGAAGTATTGGGAAAGAAATAAGATTGGCATCGTCAAAGAATTCACCCAAAAAGATTGCGGCAACCCTCAAGTTTATGGTTAATTTGATGGACGACTGTATCAAAGCCGATTTATTGGATAGCGTTTCTTCACAACGGTTTTTGGGGTTGGCTATGACGGACATAAATGGGGTTGGGCTTGCTTGTTCCCTCACACCATCGTAAGAGTAGCAGCCTAAAATTTTAATCTGGTGAATTTAAGCCTTCTTATTGGTATATTTCTTCTTGGTATAAATGCAGTTTTTTCAGGACTCGTTTTTGTATATCTATAAATATTCAAGAACAGAAAAGTAACCCAGGAAATATGGCAAAACTATTTTTTGGTAGTTTCTAGTCCTGGTCAATCATATAGATTGTTCTTTTAAAAAATTAAACTAATTCTAAATCGATTACTTGTGGCGAGTAATTGACTTTTGTTTCTAATGGGGATCTCCTAAAAATGTCAAAACCAACTATTCGCACCCTCTCACCCGGAAACTTTATTGTTTTATTATAACGTTTACTACGCAATGTTCAAAAACTAGCAGAAACGAATCTCAGCTTACGGACTGTTATAAACCAATGTTAACTTTATGTTGCTTTTAAAATTTCTCGACGAAATTTAGGCTGAATTTCGAAAAGGAAGATATTGAGATGGATGACCTTTATAAAACACAAGTTGCGCCAAATTTTTTCAAGGTATGCGATATTCCGGCTAATATTGAAACAATCTGATTAGGAATTGGATAACAAATTAATTACCCCTTACGACGGTTTTAGAAATCTCATGTTATAGCGTATTACGCGCCAAGCTCATTTTTCCGCAGTCGATTGGAGCATTTCAATCCGTCTCCGCCATACGCAATAAACAATCTGATTATCATGTCCAGCCCCCAAGTGACAGTCACGTCCAATTCTTGGTCCTTCTTAAATATGCAAACCGAAGTAAATTTTATTCTATAACAATGCAATTAATATTTACCTAAATCATTAAGTTTAACTTCATGGCTCATTCAGGTGGTGATTTTAATAGTGTTGACTTTGGTCCTGCTGTCAATTTTACTCGTCATTCACTCCATCGTAACCAGCAAATACAAATCGGTGCCCAACAAGAAAGTTGCTAAGAAAATGGCCCAAGAAAGCTTTGAGACTTTCTGGGAAAACGCCTCGCTCTTATGCGCCGAACGTAAGCAATTATTTCATCAACAATGTTAAAAATAATTGAACTTCGTAATAGAGGTACAATTACCCCTCTTAAAGGTTAAAGGGAGGGTGAAGTTGAAAATCAAGTGATTTATTATCGATTCTTCTGCAAATTATAAGACCAGTCTGCATAGTTAAACATTCAGGAAAACGCCTCGCTCTTATCGCTCTTATGCGCCGAACGTAATGCGGCCTTTACAAGCTCAATATTTTGCACAAATTAAATGGGGGACATCTATAAAATTTATCATCTTACAGACTATTCCCAAAACTTTTCACAAATAAAAATCAAACATGATATTGAAAGCCCAATATTTAGAAAAAACGTTAAAACTTTATTGGACAAATATATTGATTGAACTCTACATGATTTATTCAATTATATTGAATATATTTTGGACAATAGTAAAAATGTTGAGGTGAAGTCCATAGACCGGGTACAATTTTATTGACGAAACATTACGTATAAAGCTTCAAAAACACAAACTTTAATGTTATTCGAATGCGAAATATTGTTCAATTGTTTGAATAACATTATTACGCAAATATTGTCCAAAATTTAAGGAAAATGATGTTCCAGTTTCCTGAAAATTATTCTGGCATTATATTTTGCACAAATATTAGTCTGGATAAACGTTTTATTTATACATTGTAACTTGAACAACGGGCTTCACATTTTTGAGCAAATTATTCAGCGTGTATGGTCCCCTTGAGCAATTATGTCATAAATAATGTTTAAAAAGAATTGAACTTCGTAATGGAGGTATACAATTAACCTCCTTAATTACGAAAGATGGCCGTCGTTTTAGTCAGACGTAAAGCATTTAGGATAATTTTGTTTTGTAGCGATTCCTGCTTTTCTGCCTCACATTACTTGTCGTCTGCTCGCTTCGTCCTGGCTTATTGGAGTGACTTTCATTCTGTTCTACTTGGGTTGTTACTTGCGCACGGACTTCTCGACGGAAAGCTACAACATCATCGACACTCTCTCGGACTTGATGAAATCGGGAATTGCGCCTGGATATTCGTTCGACGCTGATTTCGAATATATTAAAAATTTGGTGAATATTCTTCTTCGTGTTAAGTCCTCTATTTTTCTGACGTCATTGCATGGTTTCTATCAGGCGGCCCGAGAACCAGTTGTTAAGGAATGGCTAGACACATTCGATGGGGAAAAAAAGCTCGATTTGTCCGAACTTGTTGATAAGCTTAATATTATTTTATCGGGGGAAAGAGCTCTGATCATAGAAGCAAACTTTTTGATATGGAGCTTGGTACTGGATGATCCCAAGAGGAAAGAGCTCGTCGTGGCAAAGGGAGGTTTTTACTTTTCGCAAGTTCTTAACCTCGAATACCATCACTTAATTTTCAACACCTCTTGGATCAGAAGCGTACCACAATTGAACGCCCAACTGATGTCAGTAATAATCTCATCATAAAATTATTATGAACCTTATCGCCTGATTTATTACAGGGTGGAAGCGATTTTCGAAAAGCAAGTTTTCAAGTATCAGGAACTAGCGTTAGATTACATATTTGAACAGGTGACTTGGAAGAAACCATTGAAAAGCAATGAAGCCTTGGACCTGAGTAGCGTCAGTGTTCCTTTCTACTTTCTTCTCATGTTTTTGTCAGGAACAGTAGCCGTTGTCATTACCGAAATAATCTTCAAATAACTCCCTTAAACGCTGACTATTTGATTGGAACGTAAAATGGAATTCCCTAAACAAGAAACACATTGATTTTTCTTCGAACTGTACTTAACAAACGAAATCACTGATTTTTGAAATCACACTTTAACATAAAGTTGATAATTATACAATTAAGATATGATTTTGATTAACTGTCACTAAACAATATCATAATAATATTTTAGAAAAATTACCAGCCGCAAAACACGGATATTCAGGTAGAGTTTAAAATGTCTAGGAATATTCATAGATAAAACAGTGGTGATAAGTCATTGAATATATGAAGAACGATGAGCGCAAACGTAATTCAACAATCCAGTATGACAAACACATGTAGATTAGTGTATTTTACAGCCCATGGCTATCAGAAACAAGTGCGAAGAGCGTTTCGCAATTTCTCGGGTCTTAACCCAATTGTAGCTTTTCAATTTGATACTTAGTATTGTCCTCCACGTTATCATGAATTTATTCATTAACATGAATATATGTGTGTATCATTAGCCTTTCTATCATGTTATTCAGGGATGGGAGGTACCTTTCTATTACGTAAGCGTTTAACGTCATCGCGGTAGCCAATCAAAATTGAGACACCTGGAAGTTTGAACAGCAGACGACCAGTTTAACAAAATTGTACGAGGGATACAATTTTCGGTTAGATTTACCAAACTGCGTCAGTTGAATATTAGTAAAAATGATCGCCGATACTTGAATAAATTACTCAGCACGATGTCCGAAGGTGATAATGATCTTTTAAAGGAAATTATGTTAAGTTAGCGCAATGCTTTTCCTAATCTAAAAGTGAAAACTGTTGGTAAAGTGCTAAGCCTTGGCCATAAAGAAAATGAAACGGTTGAAAATTAAGTACCAACATCTGAAATCTTGAGAATCCATGACGATGATGATGGTTTTTTTCTGCTGTTGGAGGTAAAATTAATGCGGTATTTGATCAATTTACAAGCATAATTAACCTTTCGCGTGGCAAGAGCTTTAGCTTTAAAAACAAACGTCAGGCAAACTTAGCCCCTCCCATCCCTGAATATGTAGTTTAACCAGAGAGAATTTATAATAGGGAGTGGAAACTGAGGAATACTATGTAGCTCAAAAATCACGTGATCAACAAAACTGACCAGGTCTATTTCCGGTACTATTTTTGTGGCCCCTCCCTCTAGGGTGGGTCTAGAATGTTTCGGGAGGGTCTAGGGGAGATGGACACTACCTTTTTAGGGAAAGGGAAACATCTGACTTAAAAAAACTCCAAATGGTGCCAGTCGCACTCGATATCGCGAACCCTTATTGGGTAATTGTACAACCAACAGTGATTGAGGGTAAACTTTAAAATTAAAGGAGAATCATGTGACCGGAAATTTACCTGGCCAGTTTTAGCGTCGCAGCCTACTTGTTTGAGCTACATTGTATTTAGCATTGTCAAGGGCAAGAGCTTCCACTCCCTATTATAAATTCTCTCTGGTTTGACTAGTCAATGCACATGTATATTAATATTGAAGGTAACGATTAACCGCTTACTCTGTTGAAACAATCTCGTCCACATTGTTACAAATCTATATTTATACATTTTTGTTTTGGCTAGAGGTCGGGTTATTCACAGCATTTATAATTTATTATTAATTGCCCTGACTTGGTTTCGCTACCTTTCCTTCTTCAGTCTCTGTTGCGTTTGATCCAACGATCATGAGTTAGGAGAAATTTTGTAAAAAATAAGTAACATAATCACAACAAGTATAACATTTCAAATATCAGCAATGCTTAATCCCAAGGGGATTTACGTGGAAACAGAATTTAAGAAAGTTCCGGGTATCTCTAAAACCATATTATACTTGGTGTTTGTACCAACTGGTTTTGACTTACCAGTGATCACTTCTACGACGGTGTTTGACAAAAAATACGTCGCTTTGGCGGAAATGATGTTGTACTCAGAAACAGACCTTCGTTAACCTATCTCATTTAGTGACATACTTTTTGTTGCGAAATGTTACTTATGTTTAATTATTGGTTATTTCAGGCATATTCATGTAGGCTAAAAATTGTACTATGGATAAAATTGTTACAATTGTAGTTTAGGTAGCATTTTCCCGGCTCAAGAAGATTGCACTATGTGTATTTTTAATTTGATTAAGTGTAAAAACAGTTACTAAACGTAAGTTCAAGACATTGTCGATTTATTGAACATAATATTCATTGTGTACTATAACTATATTGACACTACCCCTTTATTGTACAATAAGAAACATATATATTGTGTACCATAACTATTTTGACACTACCCCTTTATTGAACTTAAATATTTACAGTGAACTATAACTATTTTGACACTAAACTTTTAATGAACATAAATATTTATAATGTAATACAACAAAATTGTAAATCCACTTTTAAAAATCTAAAATTTAACTAGAATTACTCTAATGTTTCTAGTAAAATTGAAAGTATCCTTACCTTAAAATTCTAGTTAAAAATAGGCCTTGAATATTCTAAAGTCTAAAATTCGAGAACATTTGCCTAAAAAAATTCAGAACCAAATTCAGAAAAATATAGTTCATAAAAACATTCAATAAAACTTTAACCCTACAATTGTTAAGAAAAGAAAAATATATGCTGTATAAACATGTGCTTCTATCCAGTCCTAAGGAAATTAGAGGGAGGGGCAGGCTCGACTTCAAACTCACGCCATGCTTTCACAAATACCCAAGAAAGTTCATCGATGATTGGCCGAAACTAACAAAAATGTCGAGCGTGCTCCTCTCGAATTCCATATAAAAGGTCACCTTTTCAATTTTAAAAAACACAATTTTCTCCCCCGATGTAATCAATATTCAATAAAGCCCATTACAATCACTTAACCCGATAAATATTTCTTCTAACTTTAAATACTCTACTGGTACCTGACTACTATTTTTTGGCTAAGTCTTATTACCCGGATACCCAAAAACCAATTGAGAACCCCCCCGCACTCCTCCCCGGATACCCTACAAGCAGATATTTGTTTACTGGAACCCGATTCGAAATCCAAAAATCTCTACCCGAACAGCCATAGAAAATAAATGTGCTTAATTTTTGAGGTTAACTTAGTTCATTTGAACAATTTCATAAATAATTGAAGTTATGTTGCAAGGTTGAACGGTAGAGGCCAACCATGCCAACTGCTGAAAGCTATAAATTGGTTTTGGACTGACCAAACGGAATTGTATCAGTGCATTTTACAACAAAAAGTATAGATTTAAAAGAGAACGTTTCCTAAAAGCTTAGATTAAAGCAAACGAACAAAGTAAGTTCTACTTCCTGATATCGAATTTTGTTCACAATATTTTGTTAGAAACACTTAAAAGTTTATCAAATAAAAGCAAGTCTATTATTTCCCATGAACTATAATTGCATTAAGTTTTACTGAAACACCGACGGCGTAATGGTTTTTAAACGGTAAATAATACGAAGCTAACTATAGTAGAATTCAATCTCAGAAAGGGTAAATATTCTCGTAGAAAACCGACTTTTTCCTGTGTTAATTTATCGCATGTCCAACTCTTCTAATGTTGCTTAGCAAAATTATTGATCAGATTCTCCGGCTTTAAATCGCCGCTAAAGAATAAGTAAAGAACTCCATTTAACTTCCGTTCTTGCGCCAAGCTACATGATTTCATTAAATTGACCCAATCCACTGCAGTTTTAGAAAGCAGATTAAGAAAGCGCAGGTCAAGGGGTGATTATTGGGCGTTAATACTGAAAAAATACTTGATTAAAAAATTGTAGTGATTTGATTGAATAATTCGGTCCATTTATTGGTTATAGGACTTCCAAGTGAAGGTTGGTTTTTGATTTATAACCCGAAAACTTTCCAATGTGCAACGTATCAAATCTAAAGCTTCGATTCCGGCCATTTATCGTAAACTAGCTGATAATCAAGCTTTTAAATTACTGACAGCTTACCAGGATTAAAAGGAAAGCAAAAACTTACACTCGTGCTTTAATTATGTTTCAGTTTAGATAGTCTTGTTTCAAGTCAGAGATTTGAACTTGCTTCAACTCAAACTCTATCGTCTAGTCTCACTCTCTCTGTTACTGAAGAACCATTTTCTCTCACCAACTCTTTACTTGTCCATGATAGGATGGCATTGAACGAAATTGAATTTGTTGGAAATGATCGATATTTTAAATACAGGTACGAAATGATCGATATTTTAAATACAGGTAGAAACAACTTGAAATTTCAAATCCTAAATGTTTTCGTTGATTTGAAAAATAATTTATTATTAAAGGTACGCAAATGAGACAACTATTAATTGTTCGATACCAACAGGGGTGAGTTTATCAAAATCGTTGTCGTTGATGAAGCGAGTTTTCAGTGTCAAATAAACTTTTATTTCTTGTCAAAAGCAGAGGTTCGATATGGAACCAATAAATTTCATGGCAGAATATTTAAAACGATTCCTCAACATAAAGTAAATTTCACATTTTGATTTTGATTCACTATAATTTGAACCAAATAGACTTAATGCTCAAACCCTCGCTGTCTCCTTCGAGCAAATGGGTGTGCGAAAATTGAAAAACTCGAATTTTTATTGTTAATAATAATCGTATACAAACGATTGTTTGAGATTTTCACCTCTCCGAGTGACGTATGTCCCGGAAAGGTTCTGTATCGACCGTGTCTGTCTCTATGTTTTTTGCCTGTTGTTACACCGTCTCTACCCTAATTGAGAGACACAACCGAAACATTAATTTTAATTTTTCCTATCGACTTCTCTACTGTGTTTTTATTAAATTTTCGTTGCAACGATGTCATTACTCGTGGTAATTAGCTTTTGATTCTATTACGGATCTACTACTAAAGTCGAAACGAACTTATTCGCACACCCCCGCCAAATTCATTGTTTGGTAACTGAAGTTTACGACAACGTTTTCCTGAGTTCCCTACGCAACGTCTAAGAACTCTCAGAAACGAATCTCAGCCAAGAAGTGATATCTAGTTTATTAGGGAGAAGGTATAAATTTCTAGCTTTATCTCCAGTCCAAACATATAGGTCCGGAGTTAATCCCTGCCTCTAAATTACAACCAGCATCTCATTGGTTCTTGAAAACTCACGTCAGCGCGACGCGAATGACAACGAAAATTACGTATTTTCCGACTGAGGAGAGGCAAAATAGCCTGGCCTCCTTTTACGTCCCCCCTTGTATTTTGAAAGGGGGACTGGGACTATGGCGCGCGAATACTTAGGCATCTTATAACTTCTCCCTAATAAACTAGATATCACTTCTTGTCCCAGCTTAGAGACTGCTATAAACCAATGTTAACATACTTGTAATTAAATTTTGCTGATGACTTATAGACTGGATTTCGAAAAAAATATTTATAATGACCGTCGTAATGTATACAAAAATCCAAATTTATTCAAGGTATGCGATTTTATCTCGATTTTACGGCTAATATTGAAAAACTCTGAACCTATTTAAAAGCAATTAACACATACGCCGGTTTTAGAAATCTCAGGTTATCGCTATTAAAAAGTCAAGTTCTTTTTTCCGTACTCGATTGGACCATTTCTATCCGTCTCCGCCCGTTGGAATAAACAAGCTGATTATCGTGTCCAGCCCCAAAGTGCCAGTCACGTCAACTTTCTGGTCCTTCTTAAATATGGACACCGAAGTAAATTTTTCTCAATAACAATCTACCTGATATAGGCCCTATACCGAATTCATTGAGTTTTTCTTCTTGATTAATTCAGGTGGTGATTTTAATCACTTTAACCTTGATCCTTCTGTCACTTTTACTGGCCATTCACTCCATCGTAACGAACAAATACAAATCGGTGCCCACCAAGAATGTTGCGAAGAAAATGACCCAAGAAACTCTTGAAAATGTCTGGGAGCACGCGTCACTCTTGTGCGCCGAACGTATGCAATTATGTCATCATTAATATTTTAAATGAGTTCACCATCGTATAGGAGATATAATTAACCCCCATAATTATGAAAGATGGCCATTGCTTTAATCAGACTTAAAGCGAATAGGATAATTTTGTTTTGTAGCGATTCCTGCTGTTCTGCCCCACATTTCTTGTCGTCTGCTCGCTTCATCGTGGCTGATCGGAGTGACTTTCATTCTCTTCTTCTTGGGTTGCTACTTGCGTACGGACTTCTCGACGGAAAGCTATAACTTCATCAACACTCTCTCGGACTTGATCAAATCGGGAATTGCGCCTGCATTTTTTTCCTCTGTTGATCTCCGATATATTAAAAATTTGGTAAATATTCTTTTTCGAGTCAAGTTCTCTATTATTCTGACGACATTGGTTTGTATCAGGCGGCCCTAGACCCAATTGTTAAGGATTGGCTAGACGCATTCGATGAGAAGAAACTGCTGGTCGATTTTTTCAGAGGAATTGATTCGTACATTCCTATTCTTTCGGGCGAGAAAGCTTTGATCATAAACACAGACTTGTTGATTTTCGCGTTGGAACAAAATTATATTGACATAAAAGAGTTCGTCTTGAAAAAAGATGGATTTTACTTTTCGCAACAATTTCTTAAATTCGACTACTATCACTTCATTTTCAACACCTCTTGGATAAAAAGCATACCACAATTGAACGTCCAACTGATGTCAGTTCCAATTTTTTCATACAAAATTAACAGCCTTAACACCAGTTTTATTTTAGGGTGGAACCGATGTTCGAAAAGAAAGTTTTCAAGAATCAGGATCCACAGTTAAATGACATCATTGAGCTGTTCAAGTGGAAGAGACCATCCCAAAACACGGTAGAATTGGACCTGAGTAGCGTCAGCGTTCCTTTCAACTTGCTTCTCACTCTTTTGTCAATAACAGTAGCGGTTGTGATCACCGAAATAATCTTCAAATAACTCCCTTAAACACTGAGTGCTAAATAGATTATAGAACACAAAATGGAATTCCCAGATAAGACACCAATTCATTTTCGTCTTCAAACGATAAACGAACGAAATCACTGCGTGTTACGTCCTTTTATATTCACTCGTTAACATATAGGGGGAACTATCACTAAACAGTCATTTAATGTGTTAGTAAAATTATCAGTAGCAAAACACGGAAATTCTGGTAGAGTTTCAAATGTCTGGTATATGCATCGAAAAGCAGTGGTGATAAATCCTTAAATATATGAAGAATGCCTCATTCATACATTAATATAACATTCGCGTTCGAAATTCGGCAATCAAGTATGACAAATACATGTTCTTTATTGTATTACACAGTCCATAGCTATCAGAAACACGTGCGAAAAACGTTTCACAATTTCTAGGGTCACCATCTCAACCCTGTAATGGTGGCTTTTCTATTTGATACTTAATATTGTCCACGTTATATTCACGGTGTAACAATCTCGTTCTCATTGTTACAAATCTTTCTCATTTAGTGACATACTTTTTGTTGCTGTGTGTTACTTGTGGTAGACAAAACGCTAACCTAGACAGGACGCCAATCCTACAAAAGAATTGTTCTAATAGACAGTGGAGATCTATTTCTTCAATATAGTCCGTTCTATTTCATCTTTATGTTTACTATCCATCATCAGTTAATTCTGACATACTCTTGTAGGCTAAAAATTGTACAGTACTATGGATAAATTTGTTACAACTGTAGTTTTGGTAACACTATCCCAGCTCATGAATTTTGAACTAAGTATATTTTCAATTTGATTAAACGTAAAACATGTTACTAAGCGTAAGTTTTTTATTTGCGTAATATTTTTTGTATAACTGTTTTGACAATACCCCTTTAATGAACACAATATTTATTGTGTACTATAAATAAGTTGACACTACCCCTTTATTGAACATAAATATCTATTGTGAACTATAACTATTTTAACACTAACCCTTTATTGAACATAAATACTTATAGTATATAACAAAATTTTAAATTCTATTTTATGTACATACACGAAGCGTCCGTAAAAATCAGAAATTTAATTAAACTTTCTCTGATACTTCTAGGTAGTAAAATTTAATTTAACCTAACCTTAAAAATCTAGTTAAAAATAGATCTTAAAACGTTTAGGAAAAAATCAGTCTACTCAAAACCAAAATCATAATGAAATAGTTTATAAAATTTCCCGATTAAACTTTAACCCTGCAATTGTTAGGAAAAGAAAATGTGCTTCTATCAAGTTCTTAGGAAACAATAGGAAGGGGTAGGCTCGAGAATCGCGTAATGCTTTCACAAATACCCAAGAAAGCTCATCGATGATTGGCCGAAACTAACAAAAACGTCGAGCGTGCCCCTCTCGAATTCCATATAAAAGGTCACCTTTTCAATTTTAAAAACACAATCTTCAATTTTCTCCATCGATGTAATCAATATTCAATAAAGCTCAATACTTATCTGCGAGTTGTTTACGAAATAAAGTTAGTTTGCATTTATTTAGTTTAATCTAAAACCTGCATCAATAATTCCAGTTATCTTGAAGCAGTGAAAGTTAAAGCCCAATTTACACGCCACAGAATAGACAACTTTGTTTATTACAAAGAGAGAAGCCAACACGCAGGGGCGAGGACACCATTGGGAAGCCAACCATTGTGTTAATCCGGCATTGCTGAAAGTAATGGATTTTATCAAATTTTTGATTTTATTCGTTTTTTGTTGAAATACGCAAATCTAGACGGCATTGGATCGGTACATTATAAATTTTTACAATAAAAAGTAGATTTAAATGAGAACGTTTCCTAAAAGCTTAGATTTAATCACACGAACGAAATTTGTTTTGTTTTCTGATATCGAATTTTCTTCACAAAGTTTTCTTAGAAACACTTAAAGCATTACTAAGTAAAAGTAAGTTTATTATTTTCCATCAACTATAATTGCATTAAGTTAACTTTTACTGAAACACCGACGGCGTAATGGTTTTTAAACGGTAAATAATACGAAGCTAACTATAGTAGAATTCAATCTCAGAAAGGGTAAATATTCTCGTAGAAAACCTACATTTTCCAGTGTAAATTTTTTGCAAGTCCAACTCTTCTAATGTTGCTTAGCAAAATTATTGATCAGATTCTCCGGCTTTAAATCGCCGCTAAAGAATAAGTATAGAACTCCATTTAAATTCAGTTATTGCGCCAAGCTTGATGATTTCTTTAAATTGACCCAATCCACTACAGTTTTAGAAAGCAGATTAAGAAAGTGCAGGTCACGGGGTGCGTAGAGACGCGTTTTCCAATGTGTCTATGGGGTAATTGCTCGTTACAACTGAAGAAATACCCGAATAAAAATTGTAATGAAAGACAAGTACCAAAGTTTCTTATATTTCTGTTAATATTTTGCTTATAGGACTCCCAGGTAAAGGGTTGGTTTTTGATTTTACCTTATTGAATTAACCCTGAAACTTTCTAATATTCATATGCTAGCTAGAGCTCGGAATTTTCTGTCCATTATCCACAAGTTGGTGGATAACCGATTATTTATAAACTAAGTTGTGGATTGTAATGCGATTTAACATGCAAGTTCTGTGGATAATTTTCGACTATGGATAAAGATAAAATAACGTGGATAATGGATAGATAATGCCGAGCTCTATAGTGCTAGCAGTCAAAACAAAAGCTTCGATTGCGGCCAATTATCGTAATCTAGCTTAAACCCATGTTTTTAAAATACTTACAGCTTATACTAGGAATAAAAGGAATGCGAAATATGACACTTGTGCTTTAATTATGTTTCAGTTTGGAAAGTCTTGCTTCAAATCAAACTCTATCGTCTAGTGTCAATCTGTTACTGAAGAACCATTTTCTCTCATCAACTCTTTAATTGTCCATGATAGGATGGCATTGAACGAAATTGAATTTGTGGGAAACGATCGATATTTCAAATACAGGTAGAACTCGAATTTTCAAATCCAAAATTTTTTTCGCTGATCTGAAAATTATTTTATTATTAAAGGTACGCAAATGAGACAACTATTAATTGTTCTGTACTTGAGTATTTCAAGGTGAGTTTATTTCGATATCAGAGGTGAGAATAAAGAATGCTTTCTTGATTACAATTACACTTTCATTTCTTGTCAGGACTGGACGTCTGACGAAAAGTTCAAGTTCATAGCGGAATATTTAAAACGATTCCTCAATATAAAGTAAATTTCACACTTGGATTTCGATTCACTATTATTTGGACCTAATTCACTTAATGCAATAACCCTCGCTGTTGCCTTCGAGCAAATGGGTGTGCGCAAAATTGATAAACTCGATTTCTTAGTCGATCATAATCGTACTAATGATTATTTGGGATTTTCACCTCTCTGAGTGACGTATGTCCCGGAAAGGCTCTGTTTCGACCGTTTCTGTGTCTCTGTTGTTACACACCAAGGGATCGTTTTCGTAGTTTACAAACTGGATCAAACGCGTTTGCCATTTCCAGACCGTTATCACTGTTCATTTATTAAATTTTGTTTCTGCACTACATTAGTTATTCCACTTGAGTCCGTTCCTTCACATGCCATTCGTCCATTCCTCATAGACACAGGTCTTCAATAATTTGTGCAAAAAAACGTGGGGCTCGTTACAAAGTATAAATAAAAACAGAAGTTTATGACTTCTTATCCTGGGAAGTATTGAACTCTAACCATATCCGGAACCATCTCTGTTAGCCAACTTCTTATTAGGTCCGATCACCGCGCCACCTACGGCATTTCCCTCATTTTGAATTGGCAGGCTGATTTAAGCGCCAGCAGCGGGCAAGAAACGAAACTTTAAGGTGTGTCCTGTGGTTTGAGGTAACGAATCAGAAACGGTGACAAGAACAGCTGTTTTAATAGACTGCTAGAAATTCCGGTCAAACTAGTGTGGGGTCCTAGGCCCACGGATTGTAATGGATTTTCATAGAGTTCTAGCCAGACGGCTTTTCAACGATTGGCGCTAAAGAAGTTTTGAACACGCCCCACAGTTTGAGCGCCACATCCTCTCGGCGTGGGATTTTTTTCAGTAGATTAGATAGTTTTCCTAGTGGGGAGGAAACTTTCGACCCTCTTTTACGATTGCCATAGGCAATTTTGACTAGCAGGGATGGATACTATATAATGCCTTAGTGTCCAATACTTCCCAGTCATCAACTTCTGATAAAACGTTATCCAGACTAACATTTATGCAAAGTTCAAATATAATGCCACAGTATATTTTAGGAAATGGAACACCATTTGCGGTTAATTTTGCTCAAAATTTTAGTAATTAACTGAAAATATATATTGTATAAGTCTTTTTATTGCTCATAATGTTATTCAAACAATTGAACAATATTTCGCATTCTAATAACATTAACATCTGTTTTTTCGAAGCGTTTGGTCAATAAAATTGTACCCGGCCGATGGACTCAACATCAACAATTTTATTGTGACCAAAATATATTCAAAATAATTGAATGAATCATATGAAATTTAATCAATATTTGTCCAATAAAGTTTTTAAGTTTTTTTTCTAAATATTGGGCATTCAACATCGGTATGTTATCGATTGGGCGTGTTATCAAAACAGCATTGTCCAAAACGGCTTTATCATAAACGCGTTTGCCATTATAGCCATTTCTCGTTTTAGCGCATTTTGATTACAGCGTTTATATCTTGAGCGTACGAAAGTACGCCTTTTCCAAAATATTGTTGTTTTTAGCTTCATTAACTTCCCAAAATAATATGCCTTTTCCAAAAAATTATATTTTATATTTGCTTCCGATATATAACATTACTCCTTTTTGCATAATATTGTTCTTTGTCCTATATACTTAATATAATAGATATTTCCCTCCCTATCAATCACAGTTTGGGCGGAAACAGCAACCGCTGTTTTGGGAAATAGCGCTGTATTGAGAAACGCGGAAACAGCAACCGCGGTTTTGCAAACCGCTGTTTTAGGAACCGCTTTATTCCAAAACGCTCTTTTGAAAACCGCTCAACTACCCGTGAACCTTCAACATCATGTTGGATTTTGATTTGCACAATTAGTGAAAGGTTTTTTGGGAATAATCTATAAGATGATGAACTTGATAAAAACAACTTGATTTGTCCAAGCCTAAAAAACAAAACGATAAGAATTTTTCCAGTTGACTGAAGCGCGGATATTATTTTTTTTATTGAATTTAAGCTGTTTATTCTATTTATCACCTTTTATGTATTTGATAAAGGGGTTTGTTTCTTTTATGCACAGTCACAATTATTGAATGGTGTATATCAGTACTTGTAGGGAAGATTTTAGAAGTGTTGTTTGAGTTGCATAAAGCTGTTCTAAGAACCCCTCCCTGGCCACGTTATTTATAGTCAAAGATGACTAGAAATCAAACTTTAGTAGGCAAATAATTTTAATTTTCAAGAGCCAGGTTAAGTACATTTGAATAGTCATGTAATACATAAGATTATATTTATTATATTCTTTAACCTTGCATAAACTTTGGTTTAATCGTGAATAATGTTTGAGGCGAGTTAAATTCTATTTTTGCCACAGTACTGTAAGGATGTAAAAAAAAGAAATGTTATGATAACATTATGAAAACTTACCTCTTGAAAGGAAAATAATCAGAAATTAGAAAAGAAAGTGTCAATTACATTAAATTTACACGATATCCCTTAAAAATAAATTTCATGATAAAACTTTTAGAAAAATGGAATTGTTCTTGAAAAATCTGAGGTAAGTAATTTTTTATTTCAATTAATTTATAGGAAACTAATCCATTAGCAGTAAAATCAGGTGATTGAATTAAATTCTAAAGAGTAGTAAACTACGGTTTGTCTTTAAAATTCAATAGAAAAAAATAATGTCCGCGCTTCAGTCAACTGGAAAAGCTCTTATCGTTTTGTTTTTTAGGCTTTCGAAAACCAACTTAATTCACCATTGGTAGGCGGTTGGTAACTTAGTTCACCATATGTAAAATGAAGTGAGGTGGTGAAGTGGCTAGCACTTTTGCCTCGCAGCAAGAGGGTCCCGGGTTCGATCCCGGACTGTGGCACCGGTTGAAAAACCTGGGAACAAAACCCTCTGCTTAGAGTTTGCAAGTTCTCTCCACTTGTTAAAGGAGTTTTCTTCCGCGGTCTAACCCGGTTACTCCTTTCCATCAAAACTTTCCGAGGTTAATTGTAATAGTTAGTATAGGGCGCTGTCGATTAGCTCTATGCATTGAAATCGTGACCCATTGAGATATAGCCCACTGGGTGTTATGGACACGAAATATATCTAGATTATTATTATTATTACATTTTGTCGATGACTTTTAGGCTGGATTTCAAAAATGTTACGTTTTACGATTTTGGTAATATATTCAAGAACCCAAATTATTTCGAGGTATGCGATTTTACGGCTAATATTGAAAAACTCCAAATAAGAACATATTTTAAAAGTAATTAACCCTAACGCCGGTTTTAGAAATCTCAGGTTATCGCTATGGAAGAGACAAGCTCATTTTTCCTCAGTCGATTGGACCATTTCACTCCGACTCCGCCCGTCGGAATAACCAAGCTGATAATCGTGTCCTGCCCCCAAGTGACAGTCACGTCCACTTTCTGGTCCTTCTTAAATATGGATACCGAAGTAAATTTTGATCAATAACAATCTACTTGATACCAAATTCATAGAGTTTTTGTTCTTGATTCAGGTTATGGTATTTATAATTTTAACTTTGATCCTTCTGTCACTTTTACTCGTCATTCACTCCGTCGTAACCAACAAATACAAATCGTTGCCCACCAAGAAAGTTGCCAAGAAAATGACTCAAGAAACCCTTGAAAATGTCTGGGAGCACGCGTCACTCTTGTGCGCCGAACGTATGCAATTACGTCATCACTAATATTTTAAATGAGTTCACTATCCTATAGCAGATATAATTAACCCCCATAATTATGAAAGACGGCCATTGCTTTAATCAGACTTAAAGCGAATAGGATAATTTTGTTTTGTAGCGATTCCTGCTGTTCTGCCGCACATTACTTGTCGTCTGCTCGCTTCATCGTGGCTGATCGGAGTGACTTTCATTCTGTTCTTCTTGGGTTGTTACATGCGTACGGACTTTTCGACGGAAAGCTACAACTGCATCGACACTCTCTCGGACTTGATCAAATCGGGAATTGAGCCGGTATTTATGTCCCCTGTCGATCTCCGATATATTAAAAATTGGGTGAATAATCTTTTTCGAGTTAAGTCCTCTATTATTCAGTCTGACGTAATTGGTTTGTATCAGGCGGCCCAAGACCCAGTTGTTAAGGATTGGCTAGACGCATTCGATGAGAAGAAACTGGTCAATTTCTATAGAGGAATTAATTCGTACCTTCCTATTCTTTCGGGCGAGAAAGCTTTGATCATAAACACAGAATTGATGATTGACATTTTGGAATATAATTATCCTGACTCAAAATACCTCGTCATGAGTAAAGATGGATTTTACTTTTCGCAACAATTTCTTAAACTCGACTACAAACACTACATTTTCAACACCTCTTGGATCAGAAGCATACCACAATTGAACGCCCAACTGATGTCGGTACCAATTTCATCATGAAATGATTAACATCCTTAACACCAGTTTTATTTCAGGGTGGAACCGATGTTCGAAAAGAAAGTTTTCAAGAATCAGGATCCACAGTTACGTGACATCATTGAGCAGTTCAAATGGAAGAGACCATCGCAAAGCACGGTAAAATTGGATCTGAGTAGCGTCAGCGTTCCTTTCAACGTGCTTCTCACGCTGTTGTCAATAACAGTAGCAGTTGTGATCACCGAAATAATCTTCAAAAACCTCCCTTAAACACTGAATATTAAATAGGTTAGAACACTAAATGGAATTCCCAGATAAGACACCCCATTCATTTTCGTCTTCGAACGATAAACGAACGAAATCACTGCGTGTTACGTCATTTTATATTCACTCGTTAACATATAGGGGATAGTTTTGAAATTAAGATATAAATTTGATTAACTATCACTAAACAGTCATTTAAATATGTTAGTAAAATTATCAGTAGCAACACACGGAAATTCTTGAAGAGTTTCAAATGTCTGGTATATGCATCGAAAAGCAGTGGTGATAAATCCTTAAATATATAAAGGATACCTCATTCATACATTAATATAACATTCGCATTCGAAATTCGGCAATCAAGTATGACAAACACATGTTCTTTATTGTATTACACAGTCCATAGCTATCAGAAACACGTGCGAAAAACGTTTCACAATTTCTAGAGTCACCGTCTATTTCATCTTTATGTTTACTATCCATCATCAGTTAATTCTGACATACTCTTGTAGGCTAAAAATTGTACTATGGATAAAGTTACAACTGTTGTTTTGGTAACACTATCCCAGCTCATGAATTTTGAACTAAGTATATTTTTAATTTGATTAAATGTAAGCGTAAGTTATTTATTAAGCGTAATATTCATTGTATAACTGTTTTGACAATACCCCTTTAATGAACATAATATTTATTGTGTACTATAAATAAGTTGACACTACCCCTTTATTGAACATAAATATCTATTGTGAACTATAACTATTTTGACACTAACCCTTTATTGAACATAAATATTTATAGTAACTATAACTATTACATACACGAAGCGTCCGTAAAAATCTGAAATTTAATTAAACTTTCTCTGTTACTTCTAGTAAAATTTCTTTTAACCTAACCTTAAAAATCTAGTTAAAAATAGAGCTTAAAACGTTTAGGAAAAAATCAGTCTATACGGGATTTACGAGAGGTTTTCTGTGGGCGCTGCCATCCCTTACAAAATCTTCTTAAGAACTCTTAAGAAAATTCCTTGGGAAAATTCTTTGGAAATCCTTAAGGCGTTCTTTAGGAAATTGGGGAATATTGGCCTCTTTTTCTTTGGAAATTACTTTGGAAATATCTTTGGAATTTTCTTGGGAAATATCTTTGGAATTTTCTTGGGAAATATCTTTGGAATTTTCTTGGGAAATATCTTTGGAATTTTCTTGGGAAATATCTTTGGAATTTTCTTGGGAAATATCTTTGGAATTTTCTTGGGAAATATCTTTGGAATTTTCTTGGGAAATATCTTGGGGTAATTTTCTTGGGAAATATCTTGGGGGAATTTTCTTGGGAAATATCTTTGGAATTTTCTTGGGAAATATCTTTGGAATTTTCTTGGGAAATATCTTGGGGAATGTCTTTGGAAATGTCTTTGGAATTTACTTGGGAAATGTCTATGGAATTTTCTTGGGAAATATCTTTGGAATTTTCGTGGGAAGTTTATAGAGAAGTGGGTAAATTAATTTAGGCACTTGAAACGAGGATAGTTCGCACATGCAGAACCATATAACAATAAAGGAAGTGTAGTTCTTATATGGTGAACTAGACCCCTTATATAGAGGGAAGTTCTCGCATGCAGTGTGAAATTGCTTTTAAAGTCAGACATTTAATCGACTTAAAAACATCCGTAAACGGCAGAAAGTTTTAACCTTGTGCAATTGTTTGGAGTACTAAGTGGGTTTTGGAGGCTTTAACGGCCAAGCAGTAGATACAGACGTCGTTGTTAAATTTAATAATGTATATTCACTGAGAGTTTTTCGAGTATCAGAAGCGCGTTTAACCTAATTTTCTCTACAATGTTTTTTAAAAAATATTTATTTTGGACTCTAATTACTCTCGAAATAAAGATAAAACATGCCATTAGAGAATTAAGCAAAAACTCCGACAGCTTAGATTCCGTGTAAATCTAAACATAACGATTTTAAGTACTCTTATTTTACTTTTAATCTATTTTATCCTTTACCAGGGATAGATTTTCCCTGCCTTTACATAAACACCTCACGGATTATTAAAGGCAAAAAAAAAAAAATAAAAAATAAAATATAACATTCCATTTCAGTGCTTGCTGAGCCTTAGCTACGGGGACAAGCCTTCGTGAAACGTTTTTAATTCCCTAGACATTGTTTGGAAATTTATCTCAAGAATTTCTTTGGAAAACAACCCTAGACCTACTTTGGAAATTTATCTCTAGAATTCCTAAAGAATTTCTTTAGAAAATAATCCCAAGACATTCTTAGGAAATTTATCTCTAGAATTCCTAAAGAATGTCTTTAGAAAATAATCCCAAGACATTCTTTGGAAATTTATCTCTAGAATTCCTAAAGAATTTCTTTAGAAAATAATCCCTAGACCTTCTTGGGAAATTTATCTTTAGAATTCCTAAAGAATTTCTTTAGAAAATAGTCCCAAGACATTCTTTGGAAATTTATCTCTAGAATTCCTAAAGAATTTCTTTAGAAAATAATCCCAAGACATTCTTTGGAAATTTATCTCTAGAATTCATAAAGAATTTCTTTAGAAAATAGTCCCTAGACCTTCTTAGGAAATTTATCTTTAGAATTCCTAAAGAATTTCTTTAGAAAATAGTCCCAAGACATTCTTTGGAAATTTATCTCTAGAATTCCTAAAGAATTTCTTTAGAAAATAATCCCAAGACATTCTTTGGAAATTTATCTCAAGAATTCTTTAGGAAATTCCAAGGAAGTCTTTGGAAATAGTTTCTTTAGAAAATGATCCCTAGGGCTCCGTAAGGTTCCAAAGAAATTCCTTTAGAACTGTTAAGAAGATTTTTGTAAGGGATAACCTGTCGGCGGCCTTTAGTTAGTGGCTGACATTGCCTGTCGTCGAACGCGCTCTGTATCCTTGGCACAACAACTCTCCGAAAAGAGGGCGGTAACCTCGTAAGTCCCGTATAATAACTCAAAACCAAAATCTTAATGAAATAGTTTATAAAATCGTCCGACTAAACTTTAACCCTGCAATTGTTAGGAAAAGAAAATATATACTGTAAGACATGTGCTTCTATCAAGTTCTTAGGAAACAACAGGGAGGGGTAGGCTCGAGAATCGCGCAATGCTTTCACAAATACCCAAGAAAGCTCATCGATGATTGGCCGAAACTAACAAAAACGTCAAGCGTGCCCCTCTCGAATTCCATATAAAAGGTCACCTTTTCAATTTTAAAGACAAAACCTCCAATTTCTCCACGGATGTAATCAATATTCAATAAAGCTCAACACTTATCTGCGAGTCTTTATGAAATAACGTTAATTTGCATTTATACAGTTTAAACTAAAACCTGCATCGATTATTACAGCTATCTTGAAGCCAAATTAACACTCCACAATTAACAGAATAGGCCGCCATTGGAGGAAGCCTACCATTGCGTTAATCCGGCATTGCTGAATGCTAATAATGGACTTCATTAGCTTTTTGTTGAAATAAGCAAACCTACACGGAATTGGATCGGTACATTATAAATATTTACAATAAAAAGTAGATTTAAATGAGAACGTTTCCTGTAACCTTAGATTTAATCACACGAACGAAATTTGTTTTGTTTTCTGATATCGAATTTTCTTCACCAAGTTTTCTTAGAAACACTTAAAGCATCACTAAATAAACGTAAGTCTATTATTTTCCATGAACTATAATTACATTAAGTAAACTTTTACTGAAACCCCGATGTTATGGTTTTTAAACGGTAAATAATACGAAGCTAATAGTAGAATTCAATCTCTGAAAGGGTAAATATTCTCGTTGAAAACTGATTTTTTCTAGTGTTAATTTTTCTCATATCCAACTCTTCTAATGTTGCTTAGCAAAATTATTGATCAGATTCTCTGGGTTTAATTCGTCGCTAAAGAATAAGAATAGAACTCCATTTGACTTCCGTGATTGCGCCAAGCTTGATGATTTATTTAAATTGACCCAATCCACTGCAGATTTAGAAAGCAGATTAAGAAAGCGCAGGTCACGGGGTGCGTAGGGACGCATTACCCAATGTCCGTATGGGGTAATTGCGCGTTACAACTGAAGAAATATTGGATTAAAAAATTGTAATGAATTCAAGGCCAGCACCAAAATTTCTTATAATTCGGTCCATTTTTTGGTTGGTTTTTGATTTAACCTTATTGAATTAACCCGAAAAAGCTAGCTTAAACCCAAGATTATAAAATACTGACAGTTTACCAGGAATAGAGGAATGCAAAGAATTACACTTGTGCTTTAACTGTGCTTCAGTTTGGAAAGTCTTGTTTCAAATCAAACTCTATCGTGTAGTCTCACTCTGTTACTGAAGAACCATTTTCTCTCATCAACTCTTTACTTGTCCATGATAGGATGGCATTGAACGAGATTGAATATGTGGGAAACGATCGATATTTCAAATACAGGTAGAACTCGAATTTTCAAATCCTAAATTTTTTGGTTGATTTGAAAATTATTTCACTTTTAAAGGTACGCAAATGAGACAACTATTAATTGTTCGATGCTTGAGAATTTGAAGGTGAGTTTATTTCGATATCAGAGGTGAGAATAAAGAATGCTTTCTTGATTACAATTACACTTTCATTTCTTGTCAGGACTGGAAGTCTGATGCACAGTTCCAGTTCATGGCAGAATATTTAAAACGGTTCCTCAACATAAAGTAAATTTCACAATTGGATTTAATTCACTATAATTTGAAACAAATTCACTTAATGCTCAAACCCTCGCTGTCTCCTTCCGGCAAATGGGTGTGCGAAAATTGAAAAACTCGATTTCTTGGTCGATCATAATCGTACCGACGACTGTTTGAGACTTTCCCCTCTCCGACTCCGAGTGACGTATGTCCAGGAATGGTTCTGTTTCGACCGTGTCTCTGTCGTTGTTTTCAGCCTTTTGTTACACCCTAATTGAGAGACACAACCGAAACTTTAATTTTCATTTATCCTAAATCGACTTCTGTTCGAACCTAAGGGTACACTGTTAAAAAATGTTGTCCAAAATTGGATGTAAATGGATCCAAACGGCTGACTCTGAGACAGCACAGTTTTTCGTCTATTTTTGGATAACGTAATTTGTGTCCAAAAAGGGACGGTCAAATGATAAGCCAGATTTGGAGTCTCATCCAAAATTGGATCCAGAATCATCTATTAAGGGATCAACAATTACCCAGAAATGGACAGGATGTTATCCAATTTTTACGCAAGTGGGCAAAAATGTACTAGTATCCTCCCAATAATGGACTAATATCAAGCCAATATTGGACTAATATCAAGCCAATATTGGACTAATATCAAGCCAATATTGGACTAATATCAAGCCAATATTGGACTAATATCAAGCCAATATTGGACTAATATCAAGCCAATATTGGACTAAATTCAAGACAAGATTGGACAAATTTCTAAACGATATCAAGCTCATATTGGACTAATATCGAGCTCATATTGGACTAATATAGAGCTCATATTGGGCTAATATCGAGCTCATATTGGACTAATATCGAGCTCATATTGGACTAATATCGAGCTTATATTTGGCTAATATCGAGCCCATATTGGACTAATATCGAGCCCATATTGGACTAATATCAAGCCAATATTGGACTAATATCAAGCCAATATTGGACTAAATTCAAGACAAGATTGGACAAATTTCTAAACGATATCAAGCTCATATTGGACTAATATCGAGCTCATATTGGACTAATATAGAGCGCATATTGGGCTAATATCGAGCTCATATTGGACTAATATCGAGCTCATATTGGACTAATATCGAGCTCATATTGGACTAATATCGAGCCCATATTGGACTAATATCGAGCCCATATTGGACTAATATCGAGCCCATATTGGACTAATATCGAGCCCATATTGGACTAATATTGAACCCATATTCAACTAATATCGAGCCCATATTGGTGTAATACCTAGCCCATATTGGTGTAATACCTAAATAACACTGAACAAATGTCGAAAGATATTGGGCTCATATGAAGCCAATATGGATGCTAGATTCTTTACTTCACCAAGTGATGTATGCTATGGAGATGTTCTGTTCTCGACGCATCCATCTGTCTTCGTGTGTGCCTGTCTGTCTGTTGTTACACCCCAAGATATTGCTTTCGCAGATTCCTAATCTGAACAAAAGTGTTCTCAATTTCACAGTTTAAGTATTCAAAATTCACAGTTAACGGAATTATGGAATATTGGAAAACTGTACAATCCCAAGTACACTGACCACTATTCTCTTTTCAGTCATCCCCAATCTAACTACACCATTTTGTGGTCTTTTAGACACTCGTGAAAGAGGTATATTCTAGGAGTCAAACGTCAATATTAGCTAGGTTCAAATGATAATAGGGAAAACCTCTCTTAAAACGATACAACTAAAAGTATGATAAGTAACTCTCGATAAAAATAAATAATATCAAATAATTTTAATAAAATATTTGAGAAAAACCTATCTTAACCAAAAAATCCGTAGTCAAAGTTTATATAGGACGAGTAAGGAAGATTGGGTGTGAAGTCAATACACTGGATATATTTCACAGTTTATTTAAAGCGAGTAATAAAGACTGTACAGTACCATGAAGCTCTTTCCAAAGTTAATGTGTGACGAGTATTGATATCGTTAGTAAATAAAAACGGAACAAAGAAGTCGTTTTGAGGTAAATGACCAAAAGATGTTTTAAGCGTGACTTTCTGAAATATTGTAGGGGGAGTGGATTTTTACCTTTCTGGGGAGAGGCTTTGTATCTAACGTGTCAGTGTTTTACGTTAACTTCTGCAATTGCTTATCAATAAAGAGAAATGATTGATGAGAAATAGGTAAATATTTATGTAGGTGATCCTCAAGTATCATTTCGCTCCCCCCTTTTTACCTTAACCCATTTATATACCTTAACCCCTCTTTGTTCGAGTCTAGGGTGTTTATGTTGAGATATGGATGGGTTTCGCACCAAGAATCGAAGGCATGCATTTTTGGATTAAAGCTACCATTTTTGGACCCTTACATCACTTCCCACCCAAATTTTGGACTATTTGTGCAAATTTGGATAGTTTTAGCACCTAGAATCGAAAGCATCCATTTTTGGATTAAAGCTACCATTTTTGGACCCTTACATCACTTGCCATCCAAATTTGGATTACTTTGTGCAAATTTGGACAGTCATTGGACTCATTTTTCTAACAGTGTATAAACCAATGTTAAGATTATATTGAAATTAAATTATGTCGATGACTTTCAGGCTGGATTTCGAAAATATTAGTTATAATGATCGTCATAATGTATACAATAATCCAAATTTGTTCAAGGTACGAGATTTTACGGGTAATATTGAAAAACTGTGAACCAATTTAAAAAGTAATTAACCCCTTCGCGGTTTTAGAAATCTCAGGTTATCGCTATTAAAGAGTCAAGTTCTTTTTTCCGTACTCGATTGGACCATTTCTATCCGTCTCCACCCGTTGGAATAAACAAGCTGATTATCGTGTCCAGCCCCCAAGTGACAGTCACGTCCACTTTCTGGTCCTTCTTAAATATGGACACCGAAGTAAATTTTATTCTGTAACAATGTAATTAATACCTAATTCATTGAGTTGTTCTTCTTGATTAATTCAGGCGGTGATTTTAATCATTTTAACCTTGGTCTTTCTGTCAATTTTGCTCGTCATTCATTCCATCGTAACCAACAAATACAAATCAGTGCCCACCAAGAAAGTTGTTAAGAAGATGACTCTAGAAACCCTCGAAAATGTCTGGGAGAACGCGTCGCTCTTGTGCGCCGAACGTAAGCAATTAGGCCCTTAATTCTGAAACATGGCCGGTGCTTTAATAAGACCATTATAAACTTATGATAAGACATAAAGTGAATAGGATAATTATGTTTTGTAGCGCTTCCCGCTGTTCTGCCTCACATTACTTTTCGTCTACTTGCTTCATCGTGGCTTATCGGAGTGACTTTCATTCTGTTCTTCTTGGGTTGTTACTTGCGAACGGACTTCTCGACGGAAAGCTACAACTTCATCGACACTCTCTCGGACTTGATCAAATCGGGAATTGAGCCTGCTTTTTTAAGAAAAAAAGATTGCGACTATATTAAAGATTTGGTGAATAATCTACTTCGTATTAAGTCTTCTATTTTTCTGACGTCTTTGCTTGTATCAGGCGGTCCTGGACCCAGTTATCAAGGAATGGCTAGTCAAATTCGATGACAAGAAAGAGTTCAAGTTCTACAATCATTCAGTGATTGATTCGTTCATCCCAGTTTTTTCAGGAGAAAAAGCTCTGATCGTTGACTCAGAAGATATTATTTCGTGGTTTAAAAAATTTGATTTCCAGACGAGATATTTTTTCGTGAGAAAAGGAGGAATTTACTTTTCGAAACAATATCTTAATCTGAACTATAAACATTTCATTTTCAACACCACATGGATCAGAAGCACACCACAACTGAACGTTCAACTGATGTCCGTAAAAATTTCATCATTAAACAACTAACACCTTTAATGCTTGATTTATTACAGGGTGGAACCGATGTTCGAAAAGCAAGTTTTCAAGTATCAGAAAAAAGAGTTACGTGACGTCATTGGGCAGATCACGTGGAAGAGACCATCCCAAAGGACGGTAGAATTGGACCTGAGTAGCGTCAGCGTTCCTTTCAACTTGCTTCTCACGCTCTTGTCAATAACAGTAGCGGTTGTCATAACCGAAATAATATTCAAATAACTCACTTAAACACTGACTATTAAATAGGTTAGAACACAAAAGGGAATTCCCAGACAAGACACCATTTTTTTTTTCGTCTTTGAACTATAAACGAACGAAATCATTGCGTGTTACATTATTTTAAATTCACTGGTTATAATATATAGGATAGTGTTGCAATTAAGATATGAATTTGATTAACTATCGCTAAACTGTCATTTAATTATGTTAGTAAATTTATCAGTCGCAAAACACGGAAATTCTGGTAGAGTTTCAAATGTTTCGGTATATGCATAAACAAGATGGCCCAAGGGCTGGGCCTTAATAGTAATTTTACACGGCTCACGTGACCCCCGTATAGTCGATCTCCAATAAATCGTACAACTAAAAACATTTCTGAAACACAATCGTGTATCCCTTTAATTTCTAATAACGTCACATTTCAAATAATATTAATGAAACTAAATTGAGCACCCCACTAAAGTATAATTTTTAAAAACCATACACTCTAAGAAATTGGAGTGTGATTTAACACCTTTATAAGTACTTTATATGGGTCCAAATTTGACACCGTTACAGGTGTACATTTACACCCCTGAAGGGATTTAATCACACTTACACTCAAAAAAATGGGGTGTGCTTTAACACCTTTAAAAGTAGTTTATATGGGTCCAAATTTGACACCGTTACAGGTGTTCATTTACACCCCTGAAAGGGTTTAATAACACTTATTTGAGCAATTGGTGGCAAAGATAAGTATAAAATTGTGCAACAGAGGTGCAGTTTAACACCTTTTTAACTCTTATAGCGCACTGAAAGTGAATTTTTACTGTCATATTAGTGTTGTGCAACTCCTTAAAGGGAGCGGCATAGCACCTTTCAGAGTGTCGCTTCACACCTTTAAGAGTGTCGCTTCACACCTTTAAGAGTGTCGCTTCACACCTTTAAGAGTGGGAGATTATTTGGTACACTCTAAGAAATGGAAATGTTAAAAAGGTGTTAAAACGGTGTAAACACCGTAAAAACCCCCAAAAGAGTGTTTTATTACCTTGAGTTTTTAGAGGCCAATTTAAAGTGTAAATTCGGTGTAAAATAACACTATTAAAACACCGTTCGAAATTAAACATGGAAAATTATGATACTGCTGGTTTCTTAAATAAGGTCTTTCATTTATTTTTCCTTAATTTTTTAATATTAAAGCCAATACAAACAGTAAAAAACCATTGAAAAACGTACTTGTTGAACCTTTTTTAAAGATGATATTCATGAAAGAAAACAGTTTTATCCTTTAAATAAAATTAACCAAGAAATTGGTAATCTGGCGGTGTTGTACCTTCATAAAACTATGCTAAACGTGTTAGGCGACACTCTTACAGGTGTTAAGCGATACTCTTAAAAAACGAGACTAGGTTAGGTACTGGCCTCACAGTAGGGCCAGCTTGAGAAGCCAAAGTGGGGCACTTGCTTTTGTGACATGTTTTATCATTATTTTGAGAAAAACTAGAGTACTAAATGGATTTTTTTTCGTAAAATCTGTAGTGCAAATTAGATTTAACGCGTTTCTGGTGCTCGAAAAACTCTTAGTGAAAAGAGATTATTAAATTTAACAAGAACGTCTATATCTACTGCTAGAATATTATAGCCCCCAAAACTAATTTAATACCCTATGCATTTGTGCAAATAAAAACTTTCTGCCTTTTTCAGAAGTTTATGAACCCGTAAAAATGACTTTATACGCAACAACCCTCGCTTAAAGAGGTATAGTTCTGCATGTGAGAACTTTCCTCCCTATAGGTGATGAAGTTCTCTCAAGATGTAACCCTGCTAGGAATATAGCATTGATTGCTAATAATACTGCGGAATGGCGGATAATCAAAATTTAATTAAACAGGAAAACCATACTCGATATTTGAGTTATGCCTCATGAGTGGTCAAAATGTAGCTACTATAGTGTTTTTTACGTCATCGGTTTTGCTCTTAAGTCTAGGAAAAGTTCTAGAATTTCTACTACTACCCTACCAAATAATCTCCCACTCTTAAAGGTGTGAAGCGACACTCTTAAAGGTGTCAAGCGACACTCTGAAAGGTGCTATGCCGCTCCCTTTAAGGAGTTGCACAACACTAATATGACAGTAAAAATTCACTTTCAGTGCGCTATAAGAGTTAAAAAGGTGTTAAACTGCACCTCTGTTGCACAATTTTATACTTATCTTTGCCACCAATTGCTCAAATAAGTGTTATTAAACCCTTTCAGGGGTGTAAATGAACACCTGTAACGGTGTCAAATTTGGACCCATATAAACTACTTTTAAAGGTGTTAAAGCACACCCCATTTTTTTGAGTGTAAGTGTGATTAAATCCCTTCAGGGGTGTAAATGTACACCTGTAACGGTGTCAAATTTGGACCCATATAAAGTACTTATAAAGGTGTTAAATCACACTCCAATTTCTTAGAGTGTAGGGTAGTAGTAGAAATTCTAGAACTTTTCCTAGACTTAAGAGCAAAACCGATGACGTAAAAAACACTATAGTAGCTACATTTTGACCACTCATGAGGCATAACTCAAATATCGAGTATGGTTTTCCTGTTTAATTAAATTTTGATTATCCGCCATTCCGCAGTATTATTAGCAATCAATGCTATATTCATAGCAGGGTTACATCTTGAGAGAACTTCATCACCTATAGGGAGGAAAGTTCTCACATGCAGAACTATACCTCTTTAAGCGAGGGTTGTTGCGTATAAAGTCATTTTTACGGGTTCATAAACTTCTGAAAAAGGCAGAAAGTTTTTATTTGCATAAATGCATAGGGTATTAAATTAGTTTTGGGGGCTATAATATTCTAGCAGTAGATATAGACGTTCTTGTTAAATTTAATAATCTCTTTTCACTAAGAGTTTTTCGAGCACCAGAAACGCGTTAAATCTAATTTGCACTACAGATTTTACGAAAAAAAATCCATTTAGTACTCTAGTTTTTCTCAAAATAATGATAAAACATGTCACAAAAGCAAGTGCCCCACTTTGGCTTCTCAAGCTGGCCCTACTGTGAGGCCCGTATCTAACCTAGTCTCGTTTTTTAAGAGTATCGCTTAACACCTGTAAGAGTGTCGCCTAACACGTTTAGCGTAGTTTTATGAAGGTACAACACCGCCAGATTACCAATTTCTTGGTTAATTTTATTTAAAGGATAAAACTGTTTTCTTTCATGAATATCATCTTTAAAAAAAGGTTCAACAAGTACGTTTTTCAATGGTTTTTTACTGTTTGTATTGACTTTAATATTAAAAAATTAAGGAAAAATAAATGAAAGACCTTATTTAAGAAACCAGTAATTTTCCATGTTTAATTTCGAACGGTGTTTTAATAGTGTTATTTTACACCGAATTTACACTTTAAATTGGCCTCTAAAAACTCAAGGTAATAAAACACTCTTTTGGGTGTTTTTACGGTGTTTACACCGTTTTAACACCTTTTTAACATTTCCATTTCTTAGACTGTACGAATCAAATAATGTATCCATGGGCGAAGAATTGTAAGAGGACTAGGCAGGGTCGCGAAAAGGCGTCCAACGGAAAAAACGGCCACTAGTAGCGCGCTCTATCGGCTCAATTTATCGGAAACCGGAACTTCGTCACTCTTTGGGGTCAAATCACGTGGCTCAAAATTCCGGAAAATATAATTCCAAATTCAGCGCATGCGTGAGTGTGACAAGGCCTAATAGCAGCTGAGCCTAAATTTAGCCAGACAATCCGCCCTATTGTTTGCATAGCAAAGGCTTGGTTTTTATGTACGGTTTATGAAAGTAGCGACTAAAACTATTACAGTTAGGTAAAGCGCAGAGCTTAGTTTTAACCATCTTGAAAAATTAAAATACTTAACTTTATCGTTTTTGCCGTACCGTTTAACTATTCTTGGCCAAAGGTTTGGGTTTCAAAACTTTCAACAAGATAAATTCGGAAAACCGCCATTTTTAAAGGGCAATACTCCGAAATACGGCCAACCGAGATCGCGCAAAGTTGGCCGTAGCCGGAAATGCTTGACCCCAATTCCGGTTTCTCCCCTATTTTAACCCCCGCTGATACGGGAAGGCTGTTTTTTTAGAAAGACGAAATCGTTTGCGCGTAGAAGCTTGGGACTGCCTAGTCCTCTTAAAATTCTTCGCCCATGATGTATCTAAAACAAAATCCTGGATCCCCTAAACCAGAAATCACTATGACCGTAAAGCGTCCCCTCTATTTTACGAAACCTAACCTAACCATCCAGCATAATCTCTGATGTATCACGCGCACAAAGTGCAGTATAGTGCACGAAAATTATCATCTTGTTTCCCTTCACTCAAAAAAGCCCGCGAGATTTAAACTACCTTTCTTTCCTCTCTCTCCGAGCGGGATACCCCCTCTCCCTCTTCCCCCTCTCACTAATATACCAGGCAGGCAGTTCTCTCTCTACGCGGAGCTTCGTATCGCCACCGCGTACGCTAGCGATCTATCTCTCTCTCTCATCGTAAGCGTACGTTTCGCGGACGCGTCCGGTTTCCCTCTCTCTCTCATCGTAAGCGTTCGTTTCGCGGACGCGTCTGGCACAGGGACAGGGGTTTGGTGCCCTTTCTTAAATTTTACCGGAATAAAATTCCGTGTAAAATTAAAAAGCGGTGGTGATAAATCCTTAAATATATGAAGAATTCCTCTCTCATACATTAATATAACATTCGCATTCGAAATTCGGCAATTAAGTATGACAAACACATGTTCTTTATTGTATTACACAGTCCATAAAGCTATCAGAAACACGTGCGAAAAACGTTTCAAAATTTCTAGGGTCACCGTCTCAACCCTGTTATTTGGTATTTAATATTCTCCACGTTATATTCATGATGACGATTAACCGCTTATTCTGCTGTAACAGTCTCGTCCTCATTGTTACAAATCTATACTTATACATTTTAGTTTTGATTCGAGATCGGGTTGGGGATATCCAAAGCATTTTCAAGTTTTCATTTTCTAGACTTGGTTTGCTACCTTTTCTTCTTTAATCTCTAAATAGTGTCTGCGTTTGATCCAACGATCATGAGTTAGGAGAAGTTTCGTACATCATAAGTAACATAATTGCTATAAATATGGCAAGTCTCATTACTGTAATGCTAAATATCCGAAGGGATTTTTCTCCCATTTTTATTTACCTGGAAACTTGATGGGAAAGTTCCAGGTAACTACCAAAGCATATTACCCCTTAGTGTTTATACCAATTGGCTTTGCCTTACCAGTGGTCACTTTCACGACAGTGTTTGACCAAAGAGAAAATACCAAGAGGAGCTGAAAGTTTAGCCTTTCACAAGTCTTTTGAAAAGCCCGGCCACGGTTTTGGAGTAACTAGATCCGGTTTTTGTTGATTGGCTGAGCAGCGACGCCTTTTATTGGTTAAATTATGTCGACTGCTAATTTTTGGTGATGGCAAAGGGTTGATCTCTGGGTTGACCGTTGACGTACTAAGGTAATTTTTAAGTAGACGACATGGTCACGTGAACACCGGAACTCCAAATTCAGAGCCGGTCCCTATTTCCAAAGTTTCTGCTCATCTTGGTATATTCTCTTTGGTTTGACCGAAAAGCCATCGCTTTGGCGGCAATGATGTTGTACTCAGATACAGACCTTCATTAACCTTTCTCATTTAGTGACATACTTTTTGTTGCTCTATGTTAGATATAACGCTAACCCAGACAGTATACCATTCTAACAAAAGAACTGTTCCATTAGACAGTGGAGATCTATTTCTTTAATAAAGCCCGTTCTATATTCATCTTTATGTTTACTATCCATCATCGGTTAATTCTGAAATATTCTTGTAGGCTAAAAATTGTACTATGGATAAATTTGTTACAACTATAGTTTTGGTAACATTATCCCGGCTTAGTACGTATTGAATATGATTAAATGTAAATCATGTTACTAAGCGTAAGTTCAAGACATATTTCCTTTTTTGAACATATTGTATAACTATTTTAACACTACCCCATTATTGAACATAAATACTTATAGTGTAATATAACAAAATTTTAAAGCCACTTTTAAGTATATGCACGAAGCGTCCGTAAAAATCTGAAATTAATTAAATTTTCTCTCAAATGTCTAGTAAAATTTAACTTAACCTAACCTTAAAATTCTAGTTAAAAATAGACCTTAAAACTTTTAGGAAAAATTCAGTCTAAAATTCGACAAAAATAACCTTTAAACTTCAAAACCAAAATCTCATAGAAATAGTTTATAAGATCACTCAATTGAACTTTAACCCTACAATTGTTAAGAAAAGAAATATATATATATATTCTGTAAAAAACATGTGCTTCTATCAAGTTCTTAGAAAACAACAGGGAGCCGCGGGCTCGAGACTCGCTCCATGCTTTCACAAATACCCAAGAAAGCACATGATTGGCCGAAACTATAAACCATGCTTTCACAAATACCCAAGAAAGCCCATCGATGATTGGTCGAAACTAACAAAAATATCGAGCGTGCCCCTCTCGACTTCCATATAAAAGGTCACACTTTTCAATTTTAAAAACAAAATTTTCAATTTTCGGCGTCGATGTAATTAAGATTCAATAAAGCTCAATTCTTGTCTCTGCGTTTAGTTAGTTTGCTTTTATAAGTTAAAACTAAAATCTGCATCAATTATTCCTACTATACTGAAGCATTGTAAGCTAAAGCCAAATTAGCGTGCCACAATTAACAAAATGAAACTCAATTAAGTACCAGTATTTTGTTTCAGTTCCGGAATACTCATATTAACGTAAAGCCCTGAAATATCTCTCCAACACTTAAGCTACATATTTCAATTATATTCACGATGCAACAGTTACGAAATCAAAATTTCGAATTTGCTTTGGATTGATCTAAATATTTTGGTTATTCGTTTACAATTTGGAATGATTTTAAGTTCAATGGGTTGGTTAGATTAAACTAAAAATATTTGCGTTGTTGAATATGGGCACACTTCTTTGTGCATACATCATGTGTTCACAGAAACTGAGAAAAACAATTGCACAATTTCTCGCGTGTTATTAAATTACTAGGTGTGGATTGAGTCCCTAAATAGAAAGACTTTTATAACAAAGAACCCATATAAGACTTGAGAACGTTTAAAATAGGAGAATAAAGGTTGAAGGAAACCTGTTTCCTCAGTAAGTAGGTCTTACCTCAGACCACCTAACCATGGACAGGCTAGGTTTGCTTAGAGCAACGCTGTGGCAGCGGATGTAACAAGTTTATCACCTAACTCTAGTAAAAAAGCAAAATTCGGCAATAAATTGCGGTCAGTAGACGCGTGAGGGTGCTTGATACGGTGATTCGCGAAGCCATTAACGTGGGTTTAACACGGCTTTGCCAGTCCATGGTTAGGTGGTCTGAGGTCTTACATCCTACAGACCTCCTATTACACGCTTCCCTACTCGGTACAGGTCCTGAAGCCTGTTTAATTTTAATTGGCTATCGCTTGTTCACGTGACTCGATGAGCCTTAGAAGTACACTTGGTAACACACTGAACTTTGAGATCTGAGAAAATGTAGCAATTTATACCTTCTAAGGTCTGTAATAGGTTCTTCTTTAATGAACAAGCTAATTCGATTAATTGCAAAGCTTAGTATTTCTTGGCTCGCATGCCACGCATGTATACTGAACCCAAAAAGAAAAAAATTTAAAACATTTCAATCGTTACATTCCTATAGCACCAAGTACTCAATCATTGTGGCAAACACCAATAGGTCTATCGACCAAGTTTTGGGATGGCAACTGCGATGGTCCGAATCCGAAGACTGAGAAAAAGCAAAGCTTGGAGAAATAAGGCCAACAGATGGGGCTCCCAGAGAAGATGTTTGTCTTACGTATAGACAGAAGAAAATAGGGGAAGTGGGTAGCTTGGGCAACATCGCGAGGCGTCCCGTTTACGGATTTTTCGCGCCATTTCCCTCCCCGTGGGGGTGAAGAGAGATAGGATTTTTACGCGCATTAACACACGAGTGACGTAATTCTGTGGACAGTACGGTCCTACGCCTTCCAACTGACTAGAGGCGTCTGCTAGAGGCAGAGGCACTCAGGCAGAATGGCAGAGGTTGGAATCGAGTGGTAAGTACTAAATTCATAACTTATTTTAAAATATGTCTTTATTTTCAAATACAATGGTATTTCTAAGTTCCAGGGAAAAAATTAACTTGTCCGAAGTTTTAAACTGTGATAGGGAAGAGTTCAAAGTAATAAAGTTGTATCCAAGTTGTTGTAGTTTGATTTTTAACATTGGGATTGGTTTGGGTAGATCTTGCTTTTCCTTTCAACACAGCCTGAGTTTTCTTATCGGTAGTTTCCTTGTACGTTAAATCACACTGCGTACTCTTAACGACATTCATTTTATTAAATAACCGAATTTTCGTCCTTAATTAAACCAATATCCGCATTAACCCGTTGCCTGACGTAACCCTAACTCAAACTGAAGCACAGCAGAAATATAAGCAGACTACACAAGTTAGTTCCACAGTTCGCTACATGGTGGCGTTCGCAATGAAATCTGGTACTATTTTATGCTTCGCGCCGATTGGCCAGATTCAAATTTTAAGGGTGGTAGGGGAATCGACCATTGTAAGTGAGAATCACTGGACGACTTGTATGGCTCAAGGCTACGGCTACCCACTTCCCCTATTTTCTTCTGGTATAGACAATCTTTCCTTCAGCTATCCTAGATATAGAAACATACTGAAAGAGCTTGGGCATAAATCTATTTCAGATAGAATGCCATAGATTCCCTTCTTTACCCAATTTTTGCTCTTATTGTGTTTTGTGTTCCTATTCTTTAGTCTGGAATGGAACAAGGAAAAGGCTTATCCAATCATATAGAACCCGTATACAGACTTCAATTTAGATTCCGCTGGAAAGATGGAGCCCATTACAATGGGACTATTTACTACGGTCCACCACCCCTAGATGTCCTCTTGTAAGTTCAAACAATTGGTTTTGCCGCTTTTCCACCAACACGTTTGTTGGCAACAAAGGATTAATTTTCTACTAACGTATACTTATAATCAGAAGGGGATAATAGAAGAAGGGTGACACTCTGTATCCTCTTAATACTTTAGTTATTCTAACGTCATTCTTCCCAAGCTCACCCCCCTTTTTGTTTACTTTCCCGCTCATCAAACCTCAGATGCGCATAGCACACCGTAAACTGAATTCTATAATTGTTTGGTATTAAAGCCCCAGCAATTAACCCACAAACCTTGATTGTCTTGACGAGGGACAAATATCCACAATCGCGTCTTGCCAAATATCATTGCGCTAATAGAGTAATGATGAGGGGACTATTTATCCCGTATGTGATTCGGTTTAGTAACCTTACTCCAAATGAAAAACGATGTTGGGAAGAATGACAATACACTTACACCGCTTTGTGGTACACTTCTCTCGAAGGTAAGTATTATATACTTCTGATTTAATATGATAATTAGTTCACTCTCTAGAAAAATGGCGTATATTACAAATCCTTTCCAACGTGTGGGACTAGAAACCAACAAGGATAAATAAATTTATAGTATTTTTCTAGAGGTGCCATCAAGCGGAGGGCTGACGTCATGTGAAAAAGTGTATGTAGCCTTGTAAATACCGCGTAGTCATTGATGGTTGTCTTCGCTTGGAATTACGAAATTATTTTTTGCGACAAATAAAGATTTATTCCTATTGGACATTACTAATGAAGAGCCCTTTTTCTTTGGATTATTAATTATTGTGATTTTTATAAATATATTTAAAGAAGTTTCAGCTACTTTAAAATAATTCTTAAGGACCATTCCGACTTGGGTAAAATCTTACGTTCAAACCCAACCAAGAGCGGACGACTTAAGCCGAGTCTCATATATGGTGGTTTTTGAACCAAGAGTTTTGAATACTAAAATGGCCGAATCTAAAATAACAAATACTGCCAAAAATCGTAAAACTTACATATATCGTCTTCTTAAGCATAGCTCACTCAATCATGCGTCAGTAAGGCATGATCGAGTGAGCTATGGCTAGAGAAAAGGTTCTAACGAGGTGGTGCCATCTCGACACTGAATGAAGAAACTGAAAACTAAGCCCGCGAATCTTTTACGCAGTCCTTTTGCACTTACGTTGTGAACAGTCTCATTAAACGAGCAATGAGACTTTCATTGACATGAACGTAAGATTTAAATCTACTCTGAATGGGCCTTGAAACATTGCCCTAGTCTAGTAGGAGTCAAAATATATTATTTTAATTGGTGCTTTATTTAGGTTAGGTTTGATTTAGTTTTTTACTACTTATGCTCATTTTTCTGAAAAGTCTAGCCTGGTCCTTTCCGTTGAGTTTTAAGTAATAATTTCTATTTAGGTTTCTCGTTCTGTTTCATTTAACCCAAGTAATAATATCATCGCTACACCAAAACAGTATCATAATTGGAACATCATAATTTTACGACAGCACGACTCAGATTAATAGTTGATATCAATTTTCATAAGGGGCTCTTTAGTCAAGCTCCTAATTTTTATCATAACCCCATAATAGACGTAAGTATTGGTCTGCCAAAGAAGCGATATCTAGTTTACTATGGAGAAAGTGAAAGATGGCTAAGTATTCGCTCGCCATTGTCCCAGTCCCCCCTTAAAAATACAAGGGGGGACGTAAAAGGAGGCCAGGCTTTTTCGCCTCTCCTCCGTCGAAAAATAAGAATTTTCGTCGTTCGCGTCGCGCTGACGTGAGGTTTCAAGAACTAATTAGATAGATGCTAGTTGTAATTTAGAGGCGGGAATTAACTCTGGACCTACGTTTGGACTGGAGATAAAGCTCGAAATGTGGCGAATTTACACCTTCTCCCTAATAAACTAAATATCGCTTTTTGGTCTACTGTAGAGGCTTATAGAGTCTGAATTTTCAATGCGAGAGAAACTTGAAGAGACTGCCACGTCATCTTATTTAAACTTTTCTCCTTCAAACACAATTAAGTCATGATCTCTGTGATTTCGATCCTTAGTCGTGTAGAGATAGTGATGACTGTATTCAATGGTCTCTGTTTCGGCAAACATGTCACCATAAGTTTATAAGATATGTTCCATAAGTATGACGCTACCTATACTTCGTAATGCTAGAAACTTACTGAGAACTAGTTCGAGGAAAACGCGACAACTGACTACACTCGGTTTTGCAATGCCTCACCAGGCATCGCTTTACGAGAATCTATGTATGACGTATCACCTACGTCACTTCAAGACCAACCAGTGAGAGACTGATGAACTTATGATGTCACCAAGAAACGCCCATGTACGAGAATTACACCGCCTAGAGACGCCCTCTACCCTTTTATATTGTATGAGTGCAAATATCCTTTAGACCCATACTTATGGAGCGTATGATACGTTTATGCTTGTATCTATATATAAATTTTTCTTCCTCCATAAAAATCGTGGGTCCGCGTGGGCCTCATCATTACTCCTAATTTGTAATATTAATTCCAGACATGCCAAAATGAAACCCAACTTCATAATTACTCAAAAGAAATATTTCTTATAAATTCTCTCTCGTCAAATCCTTATCAAATTAAAATCTATGCATTTGGACATTTTTTGCACTTCGTAATTTGATCTAGTATGGCTTTCTGTAAACACTAAATTGTTAAATCCCCTCTGAAAGAAAGAAATTAACAGTTATTAAATGTTAAGAAATGATATGCGAAGTACAAACTCTTCTGTTTTCCGAAGGAGTAAAAGTGTTTGCTTTCCAGGTTAGGCGTTTTGGTTGAAACGTACCCAATCTTTTAGACAAATTTTTTTCACAAAAGTGCACTGGAAATATTAGAGTCCTCTCCAAATGACGATGACGTTGCGGAGTGGTACTACACTGGCCTTGTCTGTGTGTGTCTGTCACCGCGTAAGGAGTTGGCAAATCAGAGCAAATGTGTTCGATCCCCATCGTTGGGATTACGAAATACTCTACGATCGGTTAAGGCTTCGAGAAACGTCTAGTCTCCCAATGGCAGGGCTTCCATTAAAGCTTCACGCAATTGCGGGTTTTCTTATCATCTGTTGTGAATCAATTACCTTATATACCCTAAATTTAAAGAGGCATACGCTTGAATTCAAACGTCAACAATAGCTATGTTTAAAATGATTTTAGGAATAAAGTTTCATTATACGATTTAACTAGAATTAAGGTAAATTAATGACGATTAAAATAATTAGTATCAATTATATTTAATTATTTAAGAAAAAACCTCTTAATTGCGTCTCGACTCGAAGAGGTTTATTTTGGTTTCCCAACTAGTGTTTTATTCTTATTTGTTGATAGTCTTATCAATGACTAAAGTTAGAAAACTTGCGTTTAATCGTTGATTTAGTGGCGACATCTTTTGGAAAAAGAACAAGGCCTAGTATTAATAACAAAATATTGAATCAATGATACCTCGTGTTCAGGTGAGAAGAATTTACCAGGATAAACCGCATTTCATCACCCACACCATCCCCCTTCTAGAAGGGTCTGTTGGATGAGTATAGACCCACGCCTCTTTTCCCTTATTATTTTTCCTCCATGGTTGAAAGAATAGGAATGTTGGGGGGAAACGCGCGATTAACTAAGGAGAGTTTTGCTCGCGAAGTTGTGGTAATACTGTCGGACCCATATTTATTTCACCAGGACCATAAAAACATGGCTGCCTTTGATGCCTTTGAGTTGTAGCATTATAATTAGAAATATCGAGCTTAATCAGTTTGTCTGTCTGTTAGTAACGCTCTCAAAGCGTTTAGCTTGAAAACTATGTATTAACAAAATGACTATGGTTCGATTCTGTTGCCTATTATTGGATTTGAAATTTAATTAATAAGCTTATATTGGTTTGCCTAAAAGCGTAAAATTAAAGATAATTAGGTGTGGAGTGGGCATAAACCGCAATAAAGTTTTAAAAGCAAGAATAATTAAGAATTGTGTGGAAATAAGACTCCTGGAGAATGTGACATTGTTGAAATAAACGTGTTTAACATTAAAGATACGTCACATGACGAAATGAATAATAATATTCAACTTTCATCATTTGGTCTAGTACAAGGTCATTATCAACACCTTTCCATAGACAATTTTCAAAAGGGGGGGCAACAATATCGTCTGCTAGATTTAAGGTCAAAACGGAACATCCGGTTTGTAGGTAGCAAAGATGTTAGATAAGGCTTCAACGTTACCAGTCTAACAAAGTCCTCTTGTTTCAACCCATATAAATCGTCTTTGTTGTCAACATGCTCTTATGAAAAAAAAAAAGTTATCAAACACTATAGGTTCTAGTTAACCTCCGATTTCCTATTCATATTCTGAAATCTAACACTGTTGAGTAACTCCTTGATTAAAATAAAGTTTATGAATTTTTTCTCTTAGATTTGAAACATTCGAAGTTCCAGTGCTTATAATCACGTTCAAACGCACTTCATCTACACTACTTTTTTTTCTTATAAGTCTTTATAAGTATTCATACGCCTAAGTTTCCCATTTATTTTTATAAAGTGAGCTTGCTATAGCCGCTTTGAAAAATGATCAGACCAGATGAAATCCATTTGTTCACTCAACGCATCCAGACATAGTTAAGCAGCTGCCCGCTTTAGAAACTTATTTGCACTGGGCCTCATTAGTACACTCACTCTCCTAGCACTTGGCATTTACTATTTAGTAGTTACTTATTTATAATAAATAGAAGGCATGATTTACTTTTGTTATCATTGCTAATGTTGCTCGAATGTAGAGTACCGTCTCTTATTCTCAGTGTAATTGTATCGAATATAGCGAGGTTAAGAAATTTTTATAACTAAATAATATTTTATAATTATTTCATTAAAATGTAAATTTTTAATATTTGTCTGACCATAAGTTTATAAGATATGTTCCATAAGTATAACACTTCCTATACTTCGTAATGCAAGAGAGCTGGTTTGAGAACGACGCGAGAAAAGACTGCACTCGGCTTTCCATCTTCCTGTTCAGTCTGTACTAAGCCTTTGACAGAGCCACACCAGGCGTCGCTTTACGAGAATCTATGACGTTTCACCTACGTCACTTCATGACAAGCTCTCTATAAAATATAAATTTTTAATATCTGTCTGACCATAAGTTTATAAGAAATGTTCCATAAGTATAACACTTAATATACTTCGTAATGCTAGAGACTTACTGAGAGCTGGTTTGAGAACGACAAGCGAGAATGGATTGACTACACTCGGTTTTGAAGTCCCATCTTCCTATTAGTCTGTACTAAGCCTTTGACAGTTCCTCACCAGGCGTCGCTTTACGAGAATCTATGACCTACGTCACTTCACTACAAGCTCACAGTAACCAGAGACAAACTTTTCTTAGGAACTTATGGTCTGACTGATAATCAACGCCCTGAATAAACCACTATAGACCTAAATTGGAAGCCGAAATTTTCCAGGGACGTTACTCTTAAATAGGATACATGCAAACGCCTGATCTTTTGCTGCTAGTTTAGTCTATGTTGCCTTTTAAATCAATTATGTATTTACAATGCAAATAAAACCAACACGTTAGAGAAATATACATACTGGTCGAAGACGAAAGTTTCCATTTTGTATGTGTGTATCTTTTGTAAATAGCCTAGGCTTAGCTTAACGTGTTATTAACCCTGAAAAAAATAAAGCCGACTAGGCCCTATTACAATATTTTTACAGGTTTCTAATGTATCTGATGAAGGAATATATATATAGGCGCGCGATTTCAAACTTGGGGCAAAGATTTAAAGAATCTGTCAGAAATGATGGAACACTCGTCAAAAATTTATTCCTCGTCGATGACACTAGACGATAAGGTCCCCCTTCTCGTTCCTTCCACCATCCTATTTCTGACTGATATAACCCCTTTTGTGAATTGAAAATAAGGGGCCCCCATAAGCCTTTCATACTTTCTTAGCACATTGAAAAGAATTCACGCTATATGGGGTCAGGGATAGATTTAATTTTAGAAGAAGGAATGGAGAACAGAGTAATCTGGGCGCGCGTCAAAGTCCCGGACCCCCTTCCACGGGACGGAGGGGTATGAAAGAAGAGGCGGGTCATAGTGACAGAGGTAAAAAGGAGTTATGTATTTTTGGCCGTTCCCGTCAGCAACGTCATCAAAACGTAGTTTAAGTGAGCTAATCAGATAATTTAAACTTTTCGTTATGAGTTGGAGGGAGGGGCTCTATGCTAGGCTATGAGTCGGACTGAAGTAAGTACTAACTGTTCTCCATTCATGCTTCTAAAATTAAATCTATCCCTGATGGGGTGAAACATTTATATGGTAAGCACATATAGCAGGAGACTCGGAGAGACCATGGACACTGGATCATAATGGGATAAGAAAACGCCCGTATTCCACAGTACAAACCAAGTCCTCTCTAGCATAGCATCAGGGGTAGGGATGGGGGCTATGAATTTGGGGACACTTAATGGTTTTCGGTCTTTTGTGATTCTTCATAAACCTTTTGTAAAAAATTATTAAACGACTGTGGACGTTCCCGGTTCTTTATTTTATAAAGCAAGAGAGAGAATTTTGTTTACAGCCACGGAGTAAGTGCTGACTGAAATTTTCCTTTTTACCTTTTTGAATATACTTCTAAAAGGATCACGTGACGTCTGGTGCTTCAGCTTGGCACGAAGTAGGTGCGCATGAGACACGGACTCGACTGTGCCGTTCAAGTTACCTTCTCACTTTGAGTCTCCTTTCTCTACTTCCTCCGTAAAGTTGATCTAATTTTGTCTCTCATGGACAATTCCAGTACTATAAGCCCATATGGAAGACCCATACTTATGCTTTGTGGGGCTATATCAGTAACCATAGTAAATTTCGGCCAATTCGATTGAATTTCATAGTTATTCGATATCAAGGTGTCAAGTGACTATAAAAGGGAATATTTTGGGAGATGGTGAAGAAATTGCCCATGTAATTCTGCCCACGCTGATGACTGGTGTAGTCGAAATAAATTTATAGATATTGCCAAGGGGTTACGTTAACTAACGACCGTATAAGTTGACAGCGCGTGTAAATATGAAACCAATGGAAACGTAACGATAAGCCATGGACAACATTGAATGTTGTAGGATTAGAGTACGGTTCGGAAAGATATCAAATTTTTAAAGCATATACTTAAATGACGATGTTGTGCTACATGTTTCGCAATATGCCCATTCCCTAATCATCGTCAAATCAATTAAACCAATTGGAATAAATAAAATATTTGTGGCTTCATTTAGTTTTAGTAAGTTACTAGCCGTTACCCGCGGCGTCGCTCGCGTGTAATAAGAACTTCCATCTAAAATGATATAAAGAATGTGTAGATTTTACTGATGACTAATATTTTTTTAGCACCCTAGGAGCGAAGGCACTCGGCACAGTCCGTCAGCCCGTCGGGATACTTTTTATTACTTTTCACGCGGACATTATTCCATAAAGAAGAGTTTTTATGTTTTTGGCCGCCATTTAAAAATATGGCAACAAATCGAACTCAAAATACCATTCAGCCCGTCTATATAGGTTAAAGGAAACCATTGTACTAAATATTTGTGAAATAGGTTGAAACGCGCGGACTTTATTGCATAGAGAATATTTTCTTACATTTCTGGGCGCCATTTTAAAAGATGGCGAAAAATCGAACCCGAAAGACCATTCAGCCCGTCTTAAGGTTAAAGCAAACCAGTATACTAAATATTTGTGAAATCGGTTGAAACGCGCGTACTTAATTGCATAGAGAAGATTTTTTACATTTCTGGGCGCCATTTTTTAAGATGGCGGCGGATTGGAAAAATCTTTCTTAGTACGCGCCTACTACTTATGAGTAATGTTCCTGCAAATTTTCAGCCTTCTAGGGCAAGCGGTTTGGGCTGGGCGTTGATTATCAGTCAGTCAGTCAGTCAGTCAGTCAGGACTTTGATTTATATAGATATAGATGTAACTACCATTTTCAAGGATGGCCGCGAATTAAAATTAGCTTCTAGAAGTTTCATTGTAATTCTATTTTCAAAATCATTGGCCATGGCCGAGGGGTTAGTCACTTGAATAATCTGGTGTACAAAACCGCAGAAATCGATAACTTGATTTCTAGAATTCTTAAAAAAATCATCAGAAATCAAAATCATTCTCGTGTGTAATGAAAGGTAATCAGATATCTCCGATAATCACTGGAAATCACATGAAATCTTGAGGAAATCGGAAATAGTCACATGATTTACTAGTAATCACCTCGGTAATCAGTCACACATTTCGTGAAATAATCACGCATAATCAATCGAGGAATTCGATGATCCAAAATAAAAATCGTAATCAGTTGCAATAGAAATAATCACTGCATTCATCGTAATTCACGAAAAATCCAGTGGTAATCACGGCATTCACCAAAAATTCATTGGAATTCAAACAGAAATTACAAGTAATCTGCGGCAATAACGGGACAACAGTTTAAAGATTATGGAAATCACGGAAAATAATCGTAATCACGGAAATCAATTAAGGAATTCGTTCAGTAATCATCGGAATTCACATAAAAATTCAGAAATCAGTAATGAGGTGTACAAAATTTTGGCGAATGACTAGCCCCTCGGTCTTGGTCTTCTAAAGAAACAGTTAACAGTCACAATATTTATACGCATTGAGCTTCAGAACGCTTAAGCTTATATTTAAGTGAATCTGTGATTGAATTCATCTAAATTCTTAAATAATATATTCAAGAGTATTATACAATAAACTTGCTCTTTTTTTATTTAATCGAGTTTAAGGAAAGCGCAGACGTTGCCTCGGGATAGAAGATGGATTATTGAAGTTCATTTAACCTCATGGGCGTGTCTAGATAATTGTCCATACATAATTTTAAATTACAATGCGGTCAAATTAAAATATTTTAAAGTGATAGTCTTACAAAATCATTGTACGCAACGCTGTACAGCATTTTAAAAATCGATGTCACTACTTATAATAATAAACATTACATATTGATTTAGGTCAGTTTTCATATGGCCTTACACCTGATATCTGTAAAAGTGTCGTTTTCGTGGTAACATCAAGTTCTCTTACTTTAAATAGGTACAATGCTTATAAGCTGAACTCCCATTAAAAATAAAACAATTTATAGTCTAAATTTGAAATGTTTAAACTAATACAATTCCACGAAATCATTATATCTTTCAATTCAAATTCAAGAATATATTTCTAATGAAAATTCAAATTCAAGAATATATTTCAAATCAAAATTGAAATTTAAGAATATAATTCAAATCAAAACTCAAGTTTAAGAATATATTTCAATTCAAAATACAAATTGAACAACATAATGTTAAATGTTATAATATTTATCCATTAAAATTCTTAATATTTTTAAATTAACTTTCTGTAATATTTTCAATTAAAATTCTATAATATCTTTCAATTGAAATTCTATAATATCTTTCAATTAAAATTCTATAATATCTTTCAATTAAAATTCTATAATATCTTTCAATTAAAATTCTATAATATCTTTCAATTAAAATTCTATAATATCTATCAATTAAAATTCTATAATATCTTTCAATTAAAATTCTATAATATCTTTCAATTAAAATTCTATAATATCTTTCAATTAAAATTCTATAATATCTTTCAATTAAAATTCTATAATATCTATCAATTAAAATTCTATAATATCTTTCAATTAAAATTCTATAATATCTTTCAATTAAAATTCTATAATATCTTTCAATTAAAATTCTATAATATCTATCAATTAAAATTCTATAATATCTTTCAATTAAAATTCTATAATATCTTTCAATTAAAATTCTATAATATCTTTCAATTAAAATTCTATAATATCTTTCAATTAAAATTCTATAATATCTTTCAATTAAAATTCTATAATATCTTTCAATTAAAATTCTATAATATCTTTCAATTAAAATTCTATAATATCTTTCAATTAAAATTCTATAATATCTTTCAATTAAAATTCTATAATATCTTTCAATTAAAATTCCAATTCTATAATATCGTTCAGTTATTTAAATTCCAATTCTATAATATCTTTCAGTTATTTAAATTCCAATTCTATAATATAGTTCAAATGAAATTTGAATTCAAGATCTATAATATATTTCAAATCTAATTTAAGTTCCAGAAAATAAATCTGTCAACTCAAATACAGAAAATAAAAAATATTTAAAATTCATCGAACTCTTTAGTCACACATAGAGGATCTTTCAATTCCAATCCAAGGAAAAAATTTTTTAATTAAAATTATAGGAAAGATGTGTTTTAAATCAATCCAAAATATTCACTCAACTCAAATTGGTAAAAATATCAAAAAAAATCCTTATTTTTAAAATATCAACTCCGAATGAAAAAGTTGCTTCTTTTGACCTTCAAAATGATTATCGCTTACAGAAAATGATTATCGCTTACAGAAAACAATTATCTTAAAACGAAACAGTTTAATTTAAATATTTAAACCATTTATAAATAATTAGGAAAACAATCAAAGATTTTTATCAAAAATAGGGAGGATTTCTAAATTTTTTTTTTAATATATATATATTTTTGAGGCACGTGGTTCCATAATTTTCTGATCATTTTTATTAAAAATCCATTAGCATCATCGAGTAAGAAGCATTATAAGTTTTGGCAGCTGGTTCATTTTATTAAGTACGTTAAGTATGGGAGCCTCTGCCCATGTAACCTTTCGTCTTTATATATTATATTATTATTAGCCGGTTATTTTTAATAGTAATCTTCGTTTTATACGCCCATATTAAATTAAAGTCTGTCTGTCCAATTTGTTTAATTCATTTGAAACCATTAAGCTTAGTTCTAGGGGACGACTTGTTTTTTAATATTAAATTACAATAATTATGAATGATTGTTTTATAAAGACGGGGAGACTACCATACGAGATTATCGTCGTGGTGGTAATTTCAAACCATTTTTCAAAAACCTTACAGAAAGCCCACAACCAATTATATCTTACGGATTTTCATTTAAGATTAAAATCTCTTGAAACTTGAATTTCCGTTCGTCTCTAGCTTAAGGAATTCGAATTTTGTAACCACAAGTTCATGTTTTTATTACGAAAGGTAGAATTCTATTAAAGCTTACCTTCATTCGCTGTCTCGCTTAAATATGGACTTTATGGATCCTTAGCCTTTTTATATAGTGGAACATAATAATTAATAAATCTTATCAGAAGGGGATCATAGAAGAAGGATGACACTACGTATACTCTTAATACTTTAGTTATGTAACATGATTCTTCCCAGGCGAGAGACCTCTTTTTGTTTGATCTCCTGCTCATAAAACTTCAGATGGGCATTGCACCGTTAAACCAACTTTAAGAGGACACACATGAAAATTCCTATAGTTTTATGTTATATCTTTGTAAGTATGGACTTAAATGATGAACACAACTACATTACTTTATTTACTGAAACACTAGTTATCAACGCATAATTTAACCGGAGCCTCCGAGATGATTTAGGCCCGTGCCTATCGCGAAGCGAGAATATTTTTTAACTTATTTAGTTCGCCGTGTTTCCTCACTTGGGGGCGCTTTTAGTATCGTAAAATAAAAATAAGCTCAGCCTAGTGACCCCGTATATATTTGTGTGATTTTACTTTTTTTTGGAAAATTAGTCTCGGTTAGAAACCTACTTGTGTTCACACTGTAGTGCAAAACATATTGATATCACGACCGTATAATTACTATATTTACATTAAAACAGGAGAATTGAAATGACGTAATGAAGAACAGAGAAGAATTTGTGTATCTTATTAGTAAAATTTAATTTAATTTAGTGACATATTTAATTCTCAGAGTTTATGCTGATTAGTAGAAGATTATTTCGGTAAAGACAACGGCTACTGTTCCTGACAACAGCATGAGAAGAAAGTAGAAAGGAACGCTGACGCTACTTAGGTCTAAGGCCTCAGTGCTTTTCAATGGTTTCTTCCAAATGAGCTGTTTAATCATGTTTTGATTCTGAAAATCCAGGTATTTGAAAACTTGCGTTTCGAATAAGAGCGCCATGCTGAAATAGTACATTCATGAAGCCCGCTAATAACTATATACCACTTAAATCTTACCCACCTCAGTTGGGCGTTTTCGTGCGCTTGTGGACTGCTTCTCACCCAAGAAGTGTTGAACATGGTGTGCATGTAGTCGAAGGCTACGTCTTGGTTTGAAAAATACAGCCGCCCTTTGACGGCGTATAACTTTTTGATATCGGGTTTGAAATTCATTAGGAATCTCCAGCAGGAATTCAGAAATTCGACCGTTGTGATCGCTGCTTTCTTCCCGGAAGAAATGGGAATGAAATCATCAGTCATAATAGCTTGCATATCGTAGAAAAGTTTCTTCTGATCGAGTGCGGCAAGCCATTCCTTAACTACAGAGTCCTGGTCTGCCTGCATGCAGAAACGCACCAAAAACGTTAGAAAAATAGGGGAACTTAATATAAAGAAGGATATTCACCAAAAACTTCAAGGTGTTCGTATGTGTCCAGGTTCATAACTGGTGTAATTCCCGATTTGATCAAGTCCGAGAGGGTGTCGATGCTATTGTAACTTTCCGTCGTGAACTCCGTACGCAAGTAACAACCCAAGAAGAACAGAATGATAGTCACTCCGATAAGCCACGATGAGGCGAGCAGACGACAAGTAATATGGGACAAAACGGAGGGAATCGCTACGGTACAAAATAATATGATTAAATCGCCTGTCATCTTTGGTCATGGGGACATAATCCTTGGGTATTGAATCCCTCATACGAAACTGGTTCGCATAAGGGTGAATTGTTATTAAATGCAAGCGCGCGCTTAATTGCTTACGTTCTGCGCACAAAAGCGACGCGTTCTCCCAGACATTTTCCAGGATCTCTTGGGCCAGTTTCTTGACTACTTTCTTGGTGGGTAAAGATTTGTATTTGTTCGTTACGATGGAGTGAATGACGAGTAAAAGTGACAGAAGGACCACGGTTGACACCATTATAATTACAACCTATTTGGTCCAATAATTTAATTCAGTGAATTGGGTTGGGAGTGGATAGTAATTGTTCCAAATTTACAGGAGTGTCCATATTTAAGAAGGACAAGGAAGTGGACGTGACTCTCTTCGGGGCAGCCGAAAGGATAATTGTGTTGAGTGTTCCATAGGGAGAAGACGGAGTGAAATATTCCATTTGTTCATCGAAAAGTGAGCGAGGCGTGTCTACCGTGAAGATGTGAAATTTCTAAAAACACCGTAATTATAAAACATTTATTCTCCCTAATTCGGTAATTAATCCAAACGTTTCAATATTAGTCATAAATTAACTTACTTGGAAATTATTAGGTTCAGTATATATATTAATAAGTTCAGAAATGCTAACTGATTTCCAGATGACTCTGTAATTAATTGATGAAATGAATTTACAATAAGACATTAACATAATATAATAAGTGTTCACAGGGATAGATTTAACTATAGTAGGAATGGAGAATGGTTTGTATTTACTTTAGTCCGACTCATAGCCCAGCATACAGTCCCTCCCTCCAACACGTAAAGAAAGTTTTAAATTATCTTATTGGCTGACTTAAACTACGTTTTGACGGGGACGGCGAAAAATACGTAATTCCTTTTTACCTCTGTCGCTATGACCCGCCTCTTCTTTCATACCCCTCCGTTCCGTGGAAGGGGGTCCGGGACTTTGACACTCGTCCAGATTACTCTGTTCTCCATTCCTACTTCTAAAATTAAATCTATCCCTGGTGTTCATAACTAGGCTGATATTCAATTCTGGGAAATATATAATAATAACGTAGTTTAATCAATGCTATCTGGGCCTATTTTAAAATTTCTTATAGTTAAGTGTTCCTCGATTTTTTTTATAAATCACTATTCAACGGTTTCACCAGTCGTTTCGATTACAATTCGAGTTTTTCACTTTACGCAGATCGATTTTGTCAAACGAGCGAGCGAGGTTTAGAGCATTGAGGTGATTCTTTCTCACTGGCCCCAAAGAATACCGTTCTAAATATGATATTTAATTACTTCATGTTGAGAGATCTTCGTAAATAATCTTCCATTATTTTGTACTGTTCCCTGTTTATCAGAAACGATAGCTGTTAAGAAATAAAAGTAAAATTGTCATCCAGAAAAGCAATCTTAATTCCGAGACACTGATAAAAGGATCTCGCTTCAAGTTAAACTCGAAAGAATGTTTATAAACTCACTTTAGGTATCGCGTAGTTGATTTCAGTTTCATTGGCGTACCTGTAATAATTGATGTGTTTCAACAATGAAGAGTAATTCAAGATTTTAACTTGCAAATTCTGTACCTGTATTTAAAATATCGGTCATTTCCAAGAAATTCCATTTCATTCAGGGCCATTTCTAGAGTTGCTAATAGATTTTCAATTTTTCTAAACTTACAGACAAAAACGAAAATAGTTAAGCGGGCTCGATTTTGAACTAGAAAATCCACTAAATTGTTAACGTTAATTAACGGAAAAGGGTCAGGTGACATAACATTATACCGAAAAAAAAACTGCCTTAAATATTTCAAAAATATATATGACTAGCTGTTACCCGCGGCGTCGCTCACGTGTAATAAGAACTTCCATCAAAATGATATAAAGAATGGGTTGATTTTACTGATGACTAATATTTTTGTTGCACCCTAGGAGCGAAGGCACTTGAAGTTGCCCGTCAGCCCGTCGGGACATTTTTTACTACTTTTCCCGCGAACATTATTCCATACAGAAGGGTTTTTAAGTTTTTGGCCGCCATTTAAAAAGATGGCAAACAAATCAAACCCAAAAGACCATTCAGCCCGTCTATAGGTTAAAGGAAAGCAGTATACTAAATGTTTACAATATCGGTTGAAAAGCGCGGACTTTGTTGCACAGAGAAGATTTTGTACATTTCTGGGCGCCATTTTTTAAGATGGTAGCGGATTGGAAAAATCTTTCTTAGTACGCGCCTACTACTTATGAGTAACGTTCCTGCAAATTTTCAGCCTTCTAGGGCAAGCGGTTTCGGCTTATCGTTGATTATCAGTCAGTCAGTCTGTCAGTCAGTCAGGACTTTGATTTTTATAGATATATATAGGTCTCTTATTACAAAATAATTAGCATTTAATTAGTATTAAAAACGAAGACTACAGCGCCATCCACCATTGGTTTAGTGGCGTCTGCTAAATCGAACCACTTACTCCAACGGGATTGGTTGAATTCTCACAGGCTGAGCGGGGTAAGGGGTAGAGCTACGATTTAGTAGACACCACTAAATCAATGGCGGCGAATTTATACCTTCTCCCTAGTAAACTAGATATCACTTCTTGGTATAATGTTATGTTACCTGAACTTTTCCTTCAAGAGGCTAGAAATGTTTCGTTAAAGATGTTGATAATGGACAAATGTTAGCTTGCTGAGTTAATTTAAAGCGTAGTTTGCAGCTAATTTGCTATGAGTTTCTTGCGCAATCCACGCTGTTCATTTGACAATTGTCGTGTAATTGTAAGCGAATATTCGGATGGTTACAGGGATTTTTCGAAAAAGTGAACCCGAGATGCAAGTCTCGTATTTGAGTTTTTTAAACTTACGAGCGTTGATAATTGAACGAAATTACTTCCGAAGAGTTAGTGTTGGATGTTCTTAGAACGCAGGATTTGTATGATTCGTTTCCCTTGATCACGTTAAACTGTCGCTCAATAAACTGTTGCTAGAGTTCAAATCAAAATGGTGAAAAACTTCGAGAACTCGTGTAGCTTAAAGGGAGAATGAAATGGTCTGACAACAATTTTTTAATCGATTTTATTGATAAAATAAAATAAAAATAATTTGCAACATCGTAGTGAATTTTCGACTTTTTTTTTAAAAAAAAGGGCGGGGCCTGAGGAAAAGAAACTCGAAACAAAGGCGGGAGCTTTTAAATGCGGATTAAAACAAGTGATGTGTCGGTCGCTAATTGGTCACTCGCATTACCTATAATTTCATTATAAAACAGTCCTAGCCACTTCTGAAACTTATCAGCTTAAAGATTTTGGAAAGTTTTACTAATGATTTTGATGTTATTTTATCAATTTAATTCAATTATAAAATGATTGTCCGACCATTTCATACTCCCTTTAATAGGATTTATTGGAAATCTATGATTACATTTTTGTAACGCCTATTTAATCAGGTAAATATTTTTTATATAAAAATAAATCAAGATTAGAAATGTTGGACTTGTAGCCTAACGACGATGATGGAGTAGAAGCCAATGTTACAGACTGGTGTCTATGTGGGATAGACGAAAGACTAGTGCATGGTGTTGTTGTTAGAAGCCAATAAATACCGGTTGGCAATGAGTGAAAGAATTGGCGGTTAGCCAGCAGATGAAGGTGTAACGGCTAGTTAATGATTGGCATTAAATAAAATAAGATGGATAAAGCAATGAAGTAAGATTTTCCGAATTTCTGTGTACTGCGAACGCGGTCCGGAAATTGCGAACACGTTTGCTCCGATTTGCCAAACGGCGAACGCGGTGACAGACAGACACACACACACACAGACATGTCCAGTGTTAAACCTCTCCGTGTCGTCATCGTCACTCGGAGAGGTAAAAATCGAAACAATATTCGATTTTTCGTCTTTGAATCGATTAATCGACTCAAAAACCAAGTAGGCCAAAATGATTTTATTTTTTGGCCCCCTTGACATGGTAAGACAGATTATCACTCTAAATGCTAAAAACAAGTCGACCCAAGGGCTCGTAATAATAGCCACATCGTACCAGTGAATAGCCCCTCTATACCTACCCTAATGAGCGGATAACCCCCATTACCTTACCCTAATGAGTGAATAACGCTATCTTTTACAATGCTTAAATGATTTACCGTGCATAAAATTAGAGTGAATAGCCCCTCGATGCCCTACCCTAAACAGCGATAAAAACTTCTGCCCGGTCGGTAAAAATTTATTTAATATGCTTTTGCCTCTCCAACCGCGAAGTTATATCTCCTGGCCTCGGATAGGATCATGACTCTATAGTTGAAGAGACAGAGGGAGAGAAAGAAGGGGACGGTGCCTGTGACAAACCTCTCTCTCCGAGTATAGAGCTTTATTCGAGACCGTTTCTTAACAAGAGATTTTGGGCGAGGCTGTATAGTACTGGGCTGGCAAGTGAAACGTCCGCGGTTCGATTCTCCGTGGAGGAAGGAAAGTTAAAAAAATTATTTCTGCCCTTCATTGAGTTTAAAACTCCACCTGTGAACTGTAACGTTAACTAAAAAGAAAAATATTTTCTCTCGACGTTCAAAAATGACGAACGATACTGCCAAAGGCAGGACTGTGGCACTACTACAACAGGGCAGATCAAACTAAGAGCCTCATCGTATACTACGATGTGGCTAAAAATGAAATCACAAAGTGTGACAAGTAATAATATTGAACTTAAGTTGAAAGATTAAATTGTAATAATGGCTTGAAAGCATTCAATAAAACCTGACCTACATTATTTCGCCTTAATATGATGAAGTAAATTTAATGAAAAAGCTACCAACCGTTTTGTTTCTTCTTCTTGGTTGAATTGCGTGTTTTGTTTATCCAATCAAACAATTTTTAATATTCCTGCTGGACACCCCTTTCCCCATATTGAACTATACACGTCCAAGAATTCTAATCTAGGCTTATTTTATTTTTATTTTAATAATATTTATCAAATTGTCACAAAAAAGCAATCATGGAAATCCAATAATTCCTTTTAAGCTCCAAGAGTTCCCGAAGTTACACAACATTTCGATTTGAACAGTCGAAACAGTTTTAGTGAGCGAGAGTGAACGTGGTCACGGGGTTACGCATCATCCAAATTCTGCATTCTAAAAACACCTGGTTCGTAAGTTTAAAATACGAGACACATATCTTGAGTGCACATTATCGAAAAATCCTTGTAACTTTCTGAATATTCGCGTGCAATTACTCGACAATTGTCAAATGAAGAGCGTGGATTGCGAAAAAAACTATAGCAATGTAGCTTTGAAAATGCTTTAAATTAATTCAGCGAGCTAAGACAATATACAGATTTGTCCATTCTGAACATCTGTAATGAAACTGATAGGATTTTACACTTGAAACACACGAAGTTTTGGTTCTTCACAAAGTTTCGTAAGAAAGGCTTAAAATCTTTTGCTAAAATATATACTACGGGAAACATTACCTAAAAGAGGAGCAGATAAGTTAAAGACATTTTTAATAAAAAACTGACGTAATAGTTTTAACTATTGTGTAAAAAAGGTGAACTATAGTCGAATTCAATTCTTATAAAAATCAGATTTTTTTCCCGTCTTAAACTGACGCGTCTCCGACTCTTCTTATATTCGGTTACAAAAATATTGAACCACTTTTACGGGTTTAGTTCATATAGAAACCCATTAAACTTCAATAACTTTGCCAAACCTCATTGTTTCATGAGTTAACGGGTGCGTATGGAAGGGTTACACATTGAAATACAAGATTACAAAAATTAAATGAAAGTACAGTTCCAATTTTTATTATCATTGTCAGAGATTATAGATTTGAGAAATTCCCAAGTGAGAGGCTGTTTTTTTAATTAACCTTATTGAATAAACTCTGAAATCAAATATTCATGCGCAATCTTTGAAACAAACACTTTGATTGGGCCAATTATAGTAAACTAGCTTAAACCCATGCCTTTACAATTCTGATAGCTTACCAGGAAATAAAAGGCATGTAAATAATTACACTTGTGCTTTAATTATGTTTCAGTTTGGAATATCTTATTTAAAATAAAGTAAGAGATTTGTTCTTGCTTCAATGTAAACACTATTAACTATGTAGTCTCAGTCTATTATTGAAGAACCAAGAAATAACTCTCACCAACACTTTGCAGCCTTTGAAATTTTCGGATTGTCCCTGCTAGGATTTAAATGAACCCCGAAATGGCATCGAACGAAATTGAATTTGTGGGAAATGATCGATATTTCAAATACAAGTAGAACTTTAATTTTCAAATCCTAAATGTTACCGTTGATTTGAAAATTAATTTTTCATTTAAGGTACGCCCAAGTTACAAGAATTAATTGTTCCATACCCAAGCTTCTTCAGGTGAGTTTATTATAATTCGGTGGCGTTGTTGAAGTGAGTCTTAAGATTGCTTTCTTGTTGACAATTTTACTTTCACATGCTATCAGGATAGGAATTCTGATGAACTGATCAAGTTCATGGCAGAATATTTAAAACGATTCCTCAACATCAAGTAAATTTAACACATGGAATTTGATTCTAATATTAATTGGATCGAACGAGACAGAATTCACTTAATTCTCTATTCCTCGCTGTCTCTATCGAGCACATGGGTCTGCGAAATTAGAAAAACTCGAAATATTAGTCCATTATAATCGTACCGACGATTATTCGAGATTTTTTAAAGGATTAATTCAATTGAATTTCATTATTGATTTTAGAAATAAAATACGAAAACAGTTCTTTAAAATTTAAGTTAACTTTGAATTCATTAATAGACGCGAGTAATTGACTTTTGTCTCTAATGGGGCATTGCTACAAAAATCAAAACCAACCATTCGCACTCCCTTCCAGGGCCGGATTAAAGGGGGGGGGCAAGGGGGCAACTGGCCCCCGGGCGCAAGGCTTGTTGGGGGCATTGCCCCTTAGGGACATATGCTGTTCCGTTTTTTTCCGACTTAAGGGGGCGCACACTATCTCGGCCCCCGGGTGCAAAATTGCTTAATGCGGCCCTGCCCCCTTCCCTTCGCGAAATTAATTGCTTTGTACCAAAAGTACATCAACACGTTTTCCCGAGTTCACTACGCAACGTTAAAGGACTTTCAGAAACAATCTCAGCTTAGGGACTGTTATAAAACAATGTTAACATTATGTTAATTGTAATGAAATTTTGTCGAAAACTTTCAGGTTGGATTTCGAAAATACTAGCAATGATAACTTTGATAATGTATACCACAATCCAAATTTTTTCAAGGCATGTGATTTTACGGCTAAAATTGAAAAACTCTGATTAAGAACCTATTTAAAAAGTAATTAACTCTTACGCCGGTTTTAGAAATCTCATTTCTTGCTGATGGCAGAGTCAAGCTCATTTTACCTCAGTCGATTTGACCATTTCAATCCGTCTCCGCCCGTCAGAATAGGCAAGCTGATAATCGTGTCCAGCCCCAAGTGACAGTCACGTCCACTTTCTGGTCCTTCTTAAATATGGACACCGAAGTACAATGTTTTTCAATAACAATCTACATAATACCCAATTCATTGAATTTCGTTCTTGTTTCATTCAGGTGCTGATTTTAATAGTGTTAACCTTGGTTCTTCTATCAATTTTACTCGTCATTCACTCCATCGTAACTAACAAATACAAATCAGTGCCCACCAAGAAAGTTGCCAAGAAAATGGCCGAAGAGACCCTGGAAATTATCTGGGAGCACGCGTCACTCTTGTGCGCCGAACGTAAGCAATTAGGACATCCCTAATATTTAAAACTAATTCAACTTTGTAATGGAGATACAATTAACCCCTTCAATTACTAAAGATGGCCGGCGCTTTAATCAGAAAGAAAGAATATAGGATAATTATGTTTTGTAGCGATTCCTGCAGTTCTGCCACACATTACTTGTCGTCTGCTCGCTTCGTCGTGGCTTATCGGAGTGACTTTCATTCTGTTCTTTTTGGGTTGCTACTTGCGTACGGACTTCTCGACGGAAAGCTACAACTGCATCGACACTCTCTCGGACTTGATCCAATCGGGAATTAAACCGGCATTTTTGTCCAAAAACGATTTCAAATACTTCAAAGAAGTGGTGAATATTCTTTTTATGTTAAGTCTTCTATTCTTCTGACGTCATTGGTTCTTATCAGGCGGCCCGGGACCCAGTTGCTAAGAAATGGCTAGAAGCATTCGATGAGGAGAAAATGTTCAGGTTCTACCGTGGTTCGCTGATTAATTCGCTCCATGTTATTTTATCGGGGGAAAGAGTTCTGATCATAAACGCAGAATTGATGAATTTTTTATTCGGATATATATTGGAGGATCCCAAGAGGACAAAAGAGTTCTTCGAGAGAAAAAAAGGAGGAATTTACTTTTCGCAACAAGTTCTTACCCTCAACTACTATCACTTCATTTTCAATACCTCTTGGATAAGAAGCATACCACAATTGAACACGCAACTGATGTCCGTATAGCAATTTCACCATAAATCTATTAAAAGTCTTTATTCCGGTTTTATTTCAGGGTGGAACCGCTGTTCGAAAAGCAAGTTTTAAAGTATAAGGATCTAGCGTTTGAGTACTCTATTGAACAGTTCATGTGGAAGAGGCCTTTGCAAAGCACTGAAGCCTTTGACCTGAGTAGCGTCAGTGTTCCTTTCTACTTTCTTCTCATGCTGTTGTCAGGAACCGTAGTCGTTATTATTACCGAAATAATCTTCAAATAGCTCCCATAAACGCTGACTAACAACTAGATTGGAACATGAAATGGATTTCCCTGACTGACACCAATTTATTTTTTCTTCGAACTGGGATGATTTACCCGAACGAGATCTCTGCGAGTATACGTCATTTAAAATCCACTCTTTAACATGTACAGGATAATTATACATTTAAGAGATGAATATGAATGAATGAATTGTGTATATAAAAAGCCTATCGGCTCACGAGAATATAATTAACTATCATAAACAGCTATTTAAATATTTTGCTAAATTTATCAAAACACAAATATTCTGGTAGAGCTTTAAATATCTAGCAATTGCACAGAAAAAGCGGTGGTGATAAATCCTTGTATGCATGAAGAATTTGTAACCGATTCGCTGTAAAAGCTAGGCTACAGGATAGAAACAATGAGCTCAAGAGCAATTATTTAGTTTGAACTCTTCATTCAGGTTCAATGGGTTAGTAATGTTACAATTAATATTTAAAGAAATATATAATAGTGAGTATTTACAATGTAATTGATTTTATGGAAAGCGAGAGTGCCAGACTAGGGGTATGCCTTTCGGAGGTAGCTAATATAAGCAAAAATATATAATATTTCATATGTATGAAATACTATATATTTTTGATATAAGCAACACTTTCTAGGGTTGAAGTATGTTCCAAAGTAGGTCTACTGAAGTGATGGCACGAACTGAGAACGTTAACACGCGAAACCAAGTCATTACCGACTGAATCACTGGATTGCCTCGCATAAGGTCAATCTACCCTACAACTAAACAGATCTTAGCTTAGAAGGTGAATACGGCCTACGGGCCTACCGCACTAGCTAACTAACTTCAAGCTAACACCAACAGCTATCCATGATAACTGCCACTTATCAGGATACTGATGACTAAATTGAACAGACTGCAACAAGATGAGACTCTGACTTTAATACACAGCTGACCTGACTTTATATAGCCCTAGGAATAGGCCTGGCTCAATATAGGAGGCGCTCACCAAAGGTGCAATATGAGTTGCCACCTCCCCTACTCATGTTCAACTAATCTATTATGAAGTTAAAAATAGCCTTAAGATAAAAGACTATAGATTAGAGAGCATTGGGAGTCGGATTTAAGCTTAGCTATGCGTGTTTATGAAGGCTCAGTAGCGTATCCGCTACAAATTAATTCATTATTATATCGTTCACGTACTAAATTCCGCAATCAAGTATGACATACACATGTATATTATTGTATATTTCAGTCAAAAATCATGTTTTTCACGGAAACACAATTTGTATACTTATTGTTGCTAAATGAGCTACTTACGGTGGATATAATCCCTTCTGATATAATTCTAACCTAGACAGTATGCCTTTCTAACAGAAGAATAGCTCCAATAAAAGGTCAAGATCTATTTCTTCAATTTTATTTCACAATTACTTTCATCCTTTATGTTTATGATTTTGTCTCGCTTAAAATCGGATCATGGATTACATTTGTTACAACTGTACTTTCTACAACATTTTTATCCGCCTCGTGAATTTTGTACCAAGTTTGTGTCAATTTGATTAAATGTAAAACATATCGCTTCATGTAATTAAAGACAATGTCCTTCTATTGAAGGGCAGAGACGGATTGAAATGGTTAAATCCATTGAGGAAAATGAGCTTGGAACTGTTATCTGCCAGAATTGAGTTTTCTAAAACCGGAGTAAGGGTTAATTACTTTTTAAATAGGTTCTTATTCAGAGTTAATCAATATTTGCCGTAAAATTTATTTTATGGATTATGGCATACCCTACGGTCATCGCTAATAATTCCGAAATCCAACCTGAAAGTTATCGACAAAATTTTGTTACAATACACCAAACGTTAACATTGCTTCATAAGCTGAGATCGTTTCTGAGAGTACTTTAACGTTGCCTAGTGAACTCGGGAAAACGTCTTTCGGTACAAAGCAATTAATTTCGCGAAGGAAATAGTTGATTTTGAGTTTTTTAGTAATGCCCCATTCGAGACAATGGTCAATTACTCGCGTCTATTAATGAATTCAAAATTAACTTAATTTTTATAGAACAATCTATCCGTAAAGTTGAAAGGCTAGAACTAGTAAATATATACCAATGTCTTTTTTTTTACCTCTCCGAGTGACGTATGTCACGGAGAGGTTCTAAAATCGACAGGCATGTCTGTGTGTGTGTGTGTGTGTGTGTGTGTGTGTGTCAGGCTGTTGTTATTGACTTACACCCCAGGGGACCGCGTTCGCAGTTTCCGAATCGAAGCAAATGTGTTCGCCATTTCCGGACCGCATTCACAGTTCCCGGAAAATTCAAAACTTGAGGCTATCCACAATTCAACTGGCCACTACTATTTCATCTGACTAGTCAATTGTCCATTCCACATGAACACCAATCTGTATTCACTGGCTTCTAACACCACCACCTTCTGGGCGTTGCTTTTGTCCATCCCACAAAGACACCAGTCTGTACTTACTGGCTTCTAACACCACCATCTTCTCGTCTTTGGTTTTGTCCATCCCACATGGACACCAGTCTGTACACCTGGCTTCTACACCACCATCTTCTGGTCATCGTTTTTGTCCATCCCACATGGATACCAGTCTGTACACCTGGCTTCTACACCACCATCTTCTGGTCATTGTTTTTGTCCATCCCACATGGACACCAGTCTGTACACCTGGCTTCTACACCACCATCTTCTGGTCATTGTTTTTGTCCATCCCTCATGGACACCAGTCTGTACACCTGGCTTCTACACCACCATCTTCTGGTCATAGTTTTTGTCCATCCCACATGGACACCAGTCTGCACACCTGGCTTCTACTCCATCATCATCCTTAAGGTTAAGGCATACGCGGCGATCGGCCAGGGTTACGAGAAACGTCCGGCCTCCCAATGGCGGGGCTTCCACCAAAGGTTCACGCAATTGCGCTGTTCTTATCCATAGCTGCGATTCGAAATCCTTATATACTACCTATCAGAATAAGGTGAAGCAACCGGCGTATGCTTCATTTAAAACGCCAATATTAGTCAAGTCTCTCAAGAATGTTTAATTGTTCTTTATCAAGACGATGTAACGCTCAATAAGGCGAACAACTAACGAAGAAAATATTTAATATTAATTATATTTATTTTAATATTTAAGATAATCTTGTTTCTAAACTCAAAATTAAAACGGAAAGAGTTAAAAAGCAGTCTATTTTTTTGTCTGTGTGTGTCTGTCCGTTGTCACACTAGTGCGCCGAGTTAGCAGTTCGCTTTGTTTTGATGTGTTAAGAAATCCTACAGAACCTTAATATTCACTTTTTCATAATATAAAGTGAATATGTGGAAATCTTTTTCGTAATTACGATGCATTTAGTACTTTTGTAGCTTTAAAGCTCTGTTTCATTTTGATATTCCAAGAATGTTTTTTAATATTGTTATTTGAAATGGATGTTTATATATTACTTAAGCTATACTACATCTGTTTATAGCATAATCCTTTCTATAGTGATTTCAAAACGAACGCAACGATATTGGTCAAATGTACTTTTATTTGTCAATAGGCCTAGTGAACCAAAAAGTAAACGCTTGGGTTTAGTTTTCGTTTCTGTAATGCAGAGACATTAACGGTTCAGAGTGAGCCGAAAGTTAAATACACTGTTAAATAATTAGGCTTAGATTTTATAATCATGGTGGATATCTGGGCCGCGTTCAGCAGAGCTCAGCGCTGTTAGCAGTGTCGTACAGGACGGGATTTTGCTTTTGAATTTGACGTCACGGTGCTCAGCGCTGAGCCAGCGCGGTCTTCAAGAAAATAGTCGGGTTTTGGGAAAACGTGACGTAAAACGCGTAGTTCTCAGCTTGGCGAAAAAACATGGAGGAATTAATACAAATAGCTCTTGCTGATTCTGATGGGACTATAGCTATTTAATTGGCGTGAAACCATTTGCTGACGCGAGAATTTTAAGAGACATGTTACTTTCTAATTTTAATTATAAAAGACGTTGTTATCTATCTCTTTAAATATGTTATCATACAATTTTTGTTAAGCCTTGGTACCTTGCACGCTTTATTGCGCTAGCGTCATTTTTAAAACACCGATGACCGGAAAAAGCTATGACGACAGATCTCACCGGTAACCGTTTTCCAAAATCCGCTGTCATTTTGGGGAGCTCTGCTGGACGCAGCCCAGACCAGTGAAAGGTCTGATCGTAATCGGATTATAGCTTCGTGTTTTCATGCTATTTATGGTGCGCATTTACTTCCAGTGTGTGTAGCCACAAATAAGCTTTGGTGTTATGTAACGTTAACAGTCATGTTGACAAACTAAGAAAATCGTTGAGGTGAAACGAGAGGATAGTGTTTACATGGCAACCCTGTTGTGAATATGGCTTTGAACATAGAGGGTATACAGTTGAGGAGTAGAAAATTCGGCCTTTACAAAAACGTAAAGGTAATATCCCTCCAAAGGTTTAGCTCTTCATTTCCCGTTTTTCCCCCATCGGATGATTTTAATGTGTACAAGTATATCCTTAATGGATGTAAAATGTCGTCTGATTTACAGTATATTTGCTATGCTTTGTATACTGCTTTAATATTTCATAAATTTTAACTTCAGTATTTGTTCTTAAAAAAAGAAACATTTCCATATCTGGGTAAGTTAGTTTGTAAGTAGTCCTCCTCGGAGAGGTAATATTTTGGTTTTCCCAACTTGTTCAAACTACCCTAGTTTATTTTTTGTTCTAGAATATTTTATAAGATCCGTATTTTATTTCTTAAATCAATAATGACATTCAATGTAATTAATCCTTTAAAAAATCTCTAATAATCGTCAATATGATTAAAATCGACTAATATTTCGTGTTTTTTACTCGTGCGGGGGAGAATCCCACCCTCGCCCGAGGTATTGGTCCCGGTTTTCAAGGTCTCTCTAGCGTAGCTTTGGCAATGCATGGCGACAGGAATACCGTGTGTTCGGGCTTTTCATCCCCATCATTGCGATTTCGATTTTTTAAAGTAAACACTTATTTGGTGACTCCACCAGAACGCACTCTAGCTGAAGCCGCAAAAAAGGATAAATAGACTCCGCCTCCTCAGAAGCACGCGTTGGTGCGGTGGGTTAAGGATGGTGGCGCGCGATGGTGCTAGTGGATAGCTTAAGTCTTTAGAAGGAGTTGTCTGCTGCTAGTTCTACTGTTAATATTTATTAGACTCTCACAAGTTCACAACTGGAGGTATGGCGTCTAGCAAAGAATTTTTTATCTAATGCTCGCTTTTTTAGCCCTATTGTTTAAATTTTTATTATCTTACATATCCCGCACGAGTGTCCTTTCTGCTGGGGCAGCTTGTTTAATTTCACAGACCCATTTGCTCGAAGGAGACAGCGAGGATTAGAGCGATAAGTGAATTCTGACTCGTTTGATTCAATTAATAATTAAATCGAATGAATGAAGTATTAAATTTACTTGATGTTGAGGAATCGTTTCATATATTCTGCCATGAGCTTCAGACATTCATGAAAATCCCAGTTCTGATAACAAATGAAAGTAAAATTGTCATCAAGAAAATAATCTTAAAGGAATAGCGACGTGGTTTAAAAATTATCTCAAAGCTAAAGAAAACCTTACTTTTTTCAGAGTTTAAACTCTTCTGATTCCAAAAATATGCTTGATAAATATTTAAATATGAGGGAAAACACAGAAAAAACACCTCGAAAACTTGAAATTTTGGGGGCAAAAGCAAATTTGGAGAAGATTTTTGGCGGGGTTTTTCTCTTTGATACGTCACTCTTGGGTGCTCGCGCTTGGTTTTTCCGCGAGATGCCAAGAGTGACGTATCAAGGAGAAAAACCCCGCCAAAACACCAAGCGCGAGCACCCAAGACTTCTACTAATGCCGCGCGAATCTGAATAAAATAGGCTTAAAGCGGCTCGGAGACACTAACACTCGTCACGTGAGCGACATCTACTAAGAAAATTTATCCTTACTACGTCATCAAACGAAAACAATATTTTAATTAGGCCTTTTCCAAACACAATACTTTGATTGCAATTTTATAAATTGCTACGAAACCAAATAAAAAAGCAAATATATCATAATAAACTAGATTTTTCAAGGATTTTTTTCGCATTATAAGTTTGTGGATGACGAAAATTATGTCACTAACACTTTAATTAAGAGAGGCTGAAGACTCGCTTCAACAACGCCACCGAATTTTATTAAACTCACCAGATCAACGTGAGATGTCGTACAATTAATTGTTGTCTCTTGGGCGTGCCTTTAATAATAAATTATTTTTCAAATCAACGAAAACATTTAGAATTTGAAAATTCAAGTTCTACCTGTATTTGAAATATCGATCATTTCCCACAAATTCAATTTCGTTCGATGCCATTTTGGGGATCAATTAAATCCTAGCAGGGACAATCTGAAAACTTCAAAGGCTGCAGAGTGTTGCTGAGAGTTATTTTATGGTTCTTAATAGTGTAAGGTTTGAAGCAAGAACAAATCTCTGAAGCAAAACAAGATTTTCTAAACTGAAACATAATTAAAGCACGAGTGTAATTATTTTGAATGCCTTTTATTTCCTGGTAAGCTGTTAGAAATTTAAAGGCATGGGTTTAAGCTAGTTTACTATAATTGGCCGCAATCGAAGCTTTTGATTTGATAGGTTGCGCATGAATATTTGAAAATTTCAGAGTTTATTCGTTAAGGCAGAAGTTTATGACTTCTTATCCTGGGAAGTATTGGACTCTAACCATATCCGGAACCATCTCTGTTAGCCAACTTCTTATTAGGTCCGATCACCGCGCCACCTACGGCATTTCCCTCATTTTGAGTTGGCAGGCTGATTTGCGCGCCAGCAGCGGGCAAGAAACGAAACTTTAAGGTGTGTCCTGTGGTTTGAGGTAACGAATCAGAAACGGTGACAAGAACAGCTGTTAATAGAGTTTGCTAGAAATTCCGGTCAAACTAGTGTGGGGTCCTAGGCCCACGGATTGCAATGGATTTTGAAAGAGTTCTAGCCAGACAGCTTTTCAACGATTGGCGCTGAAGAAGTTTTGAACACGCCCCACAGTTTGAGTGCCACAGCCTCTCGGCGTGGGATTTTTTTCAGTAGATTAGATAGTTTTCCTAGTGGGGAGGAAACTTTCGACCCTCTTTTACGATTGCCATAGGCAATTTTGACTAGCAGGGATGGATACTATATAAAGCCTTAGTGTCCAATACTTCCCAGGATAAGAAGTCATCAACTTCTGGTTAAGGTTAATTAAAAAAACAGCCTCTTACTTGGGAGATTCTCAAATCTATAATCTATGACAATGATAAAAAAATTTGAACTGGACTTTCATTTAATTTTTGTAATCGTGTATTTCATGAGTTGTAAAGCTGAATTACACCATACATACATTGTATAACCCTTCCATACGCACCTCGTTAACTACGCTTCTGTCAACCACTCTGGATTTAAAAGTATATTGGGCTAAATAAAAGAAATCATGAGGTTTGTCAAAATTATTGAAGTTAAATTGGTTTCCATATGAACTAAACCCGTAAAAGTGGTTCAATTTCTTTGCAACCGAATATAAGAACAGTCGGAGACGTGTCAGTTTAAGACGGGAAAAATCTGATTTCTATAAGAATGTTTACCTTTCTAAGACTGAATTCTACTATAGCTTACCTCTTATTACACAATAGTTATAACCATTACGTCAGTTTTTCATTAAAAATTACTTTAATGTTTCCCGTAGTATAATTTTTAGCAAAAAACTAGAGATGCTTATATTTAAAAAGCCTTTCTTACGAAACTTTGTGAAGAAAATTCGATATCAGAAACCAAAATTTCCGTGTGTTTCAAGTGTAAAATAGCATTTCGTATTTAAATTTCCTACCCGAGTTCTATCCAATAAACTGTCAATGTCCATTAACAGGCTAGGATATTTTCATTAAAGATGTTCAGAATGGACAAATCTAGAAATGTACCGTACGATCTTTTCAACCTATATTTTTTTTAGCTTTCTGTGTTAATTTAAAGCATTTTTCTAAGCTACATTGCTATAGGTTTCTTGCTCAATCCACGCTCTTGATTTGACAATTGTCGAGTAATTGCACGCGAATATTCAGAAAGTTACGAGGATTTTTCGATAAAGTGCGCTCAAGATACGTGTCTCGTATTTTAAACTTACGAACCAGGTGTTTTTAGAATGCAGAATTTGGATGATGCGTAACCCCGTGACCACGTTCACTCTCGCTCACTAAAACTGTTTCGACTGTTCAAATCGAAATGTTGTGTAACTTCGGGAACTCTTGGAACTTAATAGGAATTATTGGATTTCCATGATTGCTTTTTTGTGACAATTGGGTAAGTATTTTTGAAATTAAAAAATAAAATAAACCAAGATTAGAATTGTTGGACGAGTAACGTTCAATATGGGGAATATTAAAAATTGTTTGATTGGATAAACAAAACACGCAATTCAACCATGAAGAAGAAACATAACGGTTGGTAGCTTTTTTCATTAAATTTACTTCATCATATTAAGGCGAAATAATGTAGGTCAGGTTTTATTGAATGCTTTCAAGCCATTATTACAATTTAACCTTTGAACTTTAGTTTTAAATTATTATTTGTCTCACTTTGTGATTTTTATTAATATTTAGAGTATTAATCAGTCTTACCACGTCGATGCTTCCTTAAAAAATAAAATTATTTACTGGTTTTTCGAGTCGATTAATCGATTTAAAGGCGAAAAATCGAATATTGCTTCGATTTTTTCTAAAATTTAACAAAAAATAATAAGTTTTTTCGATTATTCGAATCAACTTTCAAAAAAAGATTGAAGTTTTTCCTATAAAATACCAATAAACAATTCTGTTCAATAGAAAGACAATGTCTTGAATAACACTAAGCGACATGTTTTACATTTAATCAAATTGACACAAACTTCAAGCACAAAATTCACGAGGCGGAAAAAATGTTGCAGAAAGTACTGTTGTAACAAATGTTTCCATGGTCCGATTTTAAGCGAGACAAAAACAAAAACATAAAGATGAAAGTAATTGTGAAATAAAATGGGTTCAATTGAACAAATAGATCTTGACCTTTTATTGGAGCTATTATTCTGTTAGGTTAGCCTTACATCCGCCTCAAGTAACATTTAGCAACAATAAGTAAGAGATTAATCAAATTGTGTTTCCGTGAAAAACATGATTTTGACTAGTATAAAGTCAATTTTAAAAACATTGTCGTAGAAACGACCACTGGCAAGGCAATGCAAGTTGGTATAAACACCATGGAGTAATATGGTTATTGAGGTACGTGAAACCAATAGAGGTTTCAGATATCTATGGACTGAAATATACAATAATATACATGTGTATGTCATACTTTTTTGACGAATTTAGTACGTGAACGATATATTAATGAATGAATTCTTCATGCATTCAAGGATGCAACACCATCGCTTTTTCTGTGCCAATTGCTTGATATTTAAGACTCTACCAGAATATTTGTGTTTAGATAAATTTAGTAAAATATTTAAATGGCTTTTTATGATAGTTAATTATAACACAAGGACATAATCAACATCAAGGAGATATCTCTCCAGCCCACGAATGAGGGTATTGTGTGTCAGGTTCTCCCTGACGAACGTCTCATCTCGAGTGTTCGTAAAAGTTAATATCCCAAGGGGAGGCCGAACGTATTTACTGTATAGCATGGGAAGAAATGTGTGCATGCACGGGTAGAGCAAAATATGGAGCTTTTAGACCGTTTTCCAAGTGAAAGAAATGAAAATTCGGTGGTGAATTACCAATTCCTTATCTAAAATAGCAGGAAAACTATTTTCTTTAGTAGCTGGTACTGGTGACTCTTGTGATTGTGATGAATATCATGAATGCTGTACCGATGTTTGCTGCAGCAAATATAGGGATTGTTGTGATAAAAATTTAATGCTAACAAAGGGCAATTATGGTGGCGGGTATGTTTTAATTATTTCTGGCTTCAAAACACCTTGTTTAATATTAATTATGTACAATAATGTTTAATATAATGTATAAATACTGAAATAAGGAGAAATATTCTCATACACTCTATGAAATCAGACAAACTCATTAAAGCTAAAAGTATTTGTCCTGAATTTATCATATTTGGTTAATTATTTCAAAAAAAATTACAAGTTTCTAAGATAACTATACCGATTAGATCTTTCATTGTCCGAGTCTCTGTTTACGATTTTGAAACGCCAAGTGATTGGTGAAAATTGCGTACGATAAATCTAAGGGGTCATACCTAAAACATTCCCATCATAACCCTTGTGAACGGTGTTCCTTAGGTCAAAATGGTAATATAAGTTACATTTTCGATCCTCAAAATTGTTTTACCACAGAACTTCGGTCCTATAATTACCCTTTTATAACACCCTGTATATTACTTTTAACACGTGGATTATTGCTATTAGTTTTATCTTCAGTTTCAATAAGGACACTGGTAACGTTGAAGCCCTTTTTAACTTCTTTGGGCTCACATACCCTATCAATGTTCCGTCTTAACCCTAAAACAAGCAGACAATACCCCGAACCCGATGCTTAGTTTTGTTAAATTTGACAATTAATTGCAAATCAATGCAAAATCTTTGTGTAGTAAGTTTAAATTAAGTTTTAACACTCCAAATCAATTAAAAATAACTTAATTACGCCTTTTATTTTGAAGAAAGGGATTTAGAAAATATTCTGTTGTTTAATTAAATTCAAATCTGAGCTTCAATTGTAGAACAAATATTTTTCTAGTAAAAAAAGCTCCTATATTTAAAATAATAAGCCTACCTTTTCTTATAAAATAAATTGGGAAATTTTCTGTTTTTCGATGAAATTCAAAGTTGAGCTTCAATTGTAGAACAAAACCATTTCTAGTCAAAACCACTTTTATATTTAAAATATTAGGCCTATATGTTCTTACAAAATAAATTGGCGAAAATAGTCCAGTTTAACACGTCGACTATCGCGCTGGAAAAATAATTTCTTGGTCGCATAAATTAACAGATAGTACACGTCTGCGCGATTCGTACCCTGTAGTGCAACTTTAAAAGGGTCATATCTTACATTGAATAATGAGGTACTGTATGGCAACATATTTTAGCTTAAAATTTAAAATGTAATTGAGCCTTCAAGCCAAAATGCCACATGAAATTTATTTCCAATACAAATTCATAAGATATGTTAAATAAGTTTGTCACTGGAAAATAGTCCAGTTTAACACGTCGACTATCGTGCTGGAAAAATATTTTTCTGGGTCGCATAAATTAACAAATAGTACACGTCTGCGCGATTCGTAATTGTAGTGCAACTTTAAAAGGGTCATACTTTACATTGAATAATGAGGTACTCTATATGGCAACGTATATTAGCTTAAAATTTAAAATGTAATTGAGCTTTCAAGCCAAAATGGCACATGAAATTTATTTCCAATACAAATTCATAAGATATGTTCCATAAGTTTGTCACTGGAAAATAGTCCAGTTTAACACGTCGACTATCGCGCTGGAAAAATATTTTTCTGGGTCGCATACGCTCTTAAATTAACAAATAGTGCACGTCTGCGCGATTCGTACCTGTAGTGCAACTTTAAAAGGGTCATATCTTACATTGAATAATGAGGTACTCTATCGCAACATATATTAGCTAAAAATTTAAAATGTAATTGAGCCTTCAAGCCAAAATGGCACAAGAAATTTATTTCCAATACAAATTCATAAGATATGTTCCATACGTTTGTCACTGGAAGTTATTGAGACCTTATCATGAAGTGACTTAGGTGAAACTTCATAGATTCTGGTAAAGCGCACTCCTGGTGAGGCGCTGTGAACAGACTAAGAAGATGGAAGTCCTGCAAAATTAACCACCGAGTGTAGTATACTGTATACTTCAATTTTAGCTTGTCGTTCTCGAACTAGTTATCTCGAGCTGCAAGTCTCTAGCATTACGAATTTGTATAGGTAGTGTCATATTTATGGAGCTTAACTTATAAAGTTATGGTTTCACGGAGTATGAATTTATGGTCTTATCTAAATCATAGGCTGCAACTCGATGCAAAAATGATATAAAAGCACACTCGACGGTATCGTGGTCATTCCGAGATATTACTGGAACCAGACAACAGAAAATTCTACTGTCGACTAAACTCTGCACTATTGCCTAAAGATGAACAGCAAGTACTTCTCAACCCTTTGCGTGGTTTTGTTGCTGGTGGTGGCGATGCTGGGAGAATCCAATGCCGAAAGTGGTATGTTTTACTAAATTTATATAGAATCTATAGTATCCTGCATATGAGAGTATTCAATTCACGCACGCTATTTAATTGCGCTTAAATCATCATAAATTATTATATAAAAACGTCTTGATTTGGACCAAGGCCGAAAAAACAAACGATATGCGTGAGGTTTATCAATTGACTGAAGTTCAGATATTGAAATTTTTTTCTAGTTCTTTTTATCCACTCAATCCTTAATCAATATTTAATTCAATCAACTGATTTTACTGTTAATCGATCTAGTCCCTCTAAATTAATTGAAAAAATTACATATCTACGCTTTTTCAAGAAAAATTACATTTTCGAAAACATTTTATCATGAAATTAATTGTTCTTGAAAAAGCGTAGATATGTAATTTTTTCAATTAATTTAGAGGGACTAGATCGATTAACAGTAAAATCAGTTGATTGAATTAAATATTGATTAAGGATTGAGTGGATAAAAATAACTAGAAAAAAAATTTCAATATCTGAACTTCAGTCAATTGATAAACCTCACACATATCGTTTGTTTTTTCGGCCTTGGTCCAAACCAAGACGTTTTTATATAATATCTGTCACTTCAGTCTTAATGTAATTAAATTTTGAATAATTATGTTTGCTTTACCGTCATACATTTGCACTCTAAAATATAATGGTGCATTCAAACACCATATATGCTGTTTTTTCCAGCATAGACAATCTATTGAACTTCTAATATTACTTAGTTTAATGGTTTTAAAAGTAGGGAAAAAGTACGCTACCTATGTCACCTTATTAAACCAAGTGAAGTGAAATAATTGTTAAATATATATTATAACCACTACACCACAGACACGTGGTAAGTCTAAGTTTTCCAAGAGATCTAACTAATTATTATGTCCAATCAAGATGGTTAAAACATGTATCTACCTGGGCTCGAACCTGGGACTTTCCGCGTGTGAGGCGGACGTGATAACCACTACACCATAGATACGTTGTAGCATTGAGTTTTCCAAGAGATTTAGGTAATTCTTATGTCCAATCACGATGGTCAGTACATGGATCTACCATGGCTCGAACCTGGGACCTTCCGCGTGTGAAGCGGACGTGATAACCACCACACTACAGATACGTTGTGACACTGAGTTTTCCAAGAGATCTAGCTAATTATTATGTCCAATAATGATGGTCAAAGCCGTACTGCTGTAATTAACTAAAATTAACATACTTAGACTTAATTGTTTTGATCAAGCTGGCCGATAGCACACCCTGAATACTTAATTGTTAATTTAAGATAATGCCGAAAAGTATCTTCGCTGTAGTTTTTAAGTTATCGGTGGGGAAAAATCACAAAAAACCCATGTTAATCTCCATAGGAAATTAGCAAAAGCGGGTGAATATTACTTTAACGTTACGAAACGGTATCAAGCCATATCTACAAGGGCCTACCGGCCCTGTAGAATTAATTTAATCTAGTTACTAATTAATCATAAACCAATTAAAAATCACTTGAATACTGAGATCTAACTAGCATAATTAAAAATACACATTAATTAACTAAAAAGGCGTCAAATTCGAAGACCGAACTAAATACGTAGTTAAAAACCCAAAAATAACACTTACTCAAATGAAAATAAGCCTAAAATTCAGTTAATTTCAGTCCAAGTACATATTATAAATCTGAGGTCATCGGGACTAAATTTATTTAATTAAGAAAATCCCTTGATTTTATCAAAATAATAAAATAAATTGAAGCATTGAAATTCATCTTTGACGTAAATGAAATTCAGTAAAATCAGAAGTAAGATAAGGGACTAGAAGTATCGAGCTAAACAAATTCTTCACTTGGCGAAAGTGAATATTCTTGAACGGTTGGCCTTCTGGTAGCGGTTTCTGAATTTTCCCTCCAAAACGTGAGATGCTCGTGGCGGTAGACGGCCGAACTAGATTCAAGCACCCGCGTCTGTGTTCCGCCGCTTTAGGTTGAGGGGAAGCGGGTTGGAAATGTTTTTGGAACTCGACCAGCATAAAATCCTTAAATTTGTTCACTAGTGCCAGGATCCATTACCAATGCTAGAGCACTTTACTTCTAGCCCCTTATCTTACTTCTGGTATAACTAAAATAACTACGTAATTAGATGTAGAATCCTGGCGTAAATTATCATAGATTCAAAATGATTTAGTACGCAATTAAATATAATAGTTAAATATAAATCTTCTTAGATTTAATTAGATGTAAAATATCGATCAATCCCGCTCTTTTTGTCTCTCTATAGTTGCGAATAATGAGAAATCTCCAAAAATGGATTTACTGCGCTCTAAAAGATCCGAATTTCGATCAGAGAATTCCTTATCTGAAAGAGCCGGAAAACCATTTTCTTTAAAAGCTTTAGAAGCTTTGAAATTAATCGATTCATGTTGTAATTATGGATGTTGTAATTGTCGATGTGGTAGAAAATAGAATGGTAACAAAAGGCAGATATGGTGGTGGGAATGTTTTAATTATTTCTGGCTTCAAAACACTCGCAATTATTGTAATAAAAATATACTAATTAAGTACAATAATGTTTAATATAATGTATAAATACTGAAATAAAGAGAAATATTCGGTTAATTATTTCTAAGATAATTACCGATTAAAATCTTCATTGTCCGAGTCTCTGTTTATGATTTTGAAACGCCGCGTCATTGGTTGGTGAAAATTGTGTATGTTAGTTTTACTCAAATGATAAATTTAAGGGGTCACACCTAAAACATTCCGATTAAAAAACCTTGTAAAATGTGTCCCTTAAGCATGGTTTTCACTTGGCCGAAAAAAAACTACTTTGCAACTGGACGTCAAACGTCAGATTTGTTTTTTACGTTGTCGGTCAGCGTTATAGCGTTTTCACTTAGCGTAGTTCATACAAATAACGGAACCAAGGCTTAACAAATAAACTGAACACTGCACTAATTGCGGCCCATCTATAGTATTTCTTTTTTACAATCTTTGTTTCTAATATCATAAAGATTTGTATTGTTCCGAACCTCTTCAATAAACCTTTCAGCGTTGAACTTCGGCATTCTCAGGGATTTGTACTAGTAACTGACTCGATTAGGAACGAAATCAATAAAAAGATGGCGGACCGCGGACGGCCTCTTCCGAACACGCGTGGTCGAAAATGACGTCACGACTCTAGCTTATTGCTGATTGGCTCGCGCCGAGCGTTAACGTTGAACGCGGCCGAAGAAATAGAAAGCCAATATCGCCACACTCAACGTAATTTCTGTCCAGCGTAACTAGGTTTTTTTTCGGTTGTCGCTTGACGTCGGGAGAAAAGTCGTGATTGACGCCAAGTGATAACCATGCTTTAGGGTGGCAACATGGCGATAGAAGTTACATTTCCGATTCTCAAAAAATACAAAATGTAGTTGAATGTTTTGTTACGAAAACCTAGTTGTTTTTCGCAAAAATGAAACCTGCAATTTAGTTATGAATTTATGGCCTTAGCCTGGATGTTTATTGTTTTTGCCGAGATAATTAAAATTGCGTCATGGATGTCTGAGTGGAGTCTAAAACTCCAGACCATGGGCATTGCTCGACGCACGCATTCGATGGAGAACTTTGCGATACATCTAAACAGAAGTGAGATGAGACCAGAAGTACTGAGCTAACCAAATTCTTCACTCGGCGAAAGTGAATATTTTTCTGATATCTATGCACGGCATAACTTTATAAAACATACATGATTGCCTAATTTAGTAAGTGAAAGACACGTCAATGCATGAATGAGGAATTCTTCACAAATGCACAATTGCAATTTCCATGCATTTTCCTTGACATTTAAAACTCTACAAAAATATCCGTGTTTTGCGACTAAAAATTTTAAATGACTATTTATAAAAGTTAATCAGATTCATATCCAAAATGCATAATTATTCCCTATACGTGAAAACGTGTATTTAAAATTACGTAACACCCAGTGGTTTCGTTTCTTTAAAATATTTCGAAAAAAATTGTAATTCCATTTCATGTTCTACCCCATTTAACTTTCAGCGTTTCAGGCAGTTAGTAGAAGATTATTTCGGTAATAACAACAGCTACTGCCGCTGACAACAGCATGAGAAGAAAGTAGAAAGGAACGCTGACGCTACTCAGGTCCAAGGCTTCAGTGCTTTTCAATGGTCTCTTCCACGTGAACTGTTCAATAGAGTACTGCAACGCTAGTTTATGATACTTCAAAACTTGCTTTTCGAACATCGGTTCTACCCTGAAACAAAACCGAAATTAACGCTTTTAATAGGTTTAAAATGAAATTGTTACTGACATCAATTGAGCGTTCAATTGTGGTATACTTCGGATCCAAGAGGTGTTGAAAATGAAGTGTTTGTAGTCGAGGTTAAAAACTTGTCTTGAAAAGTAAAATCCTCCTTTTTTCAAAAAGAACTCTTTATCCGTCTCGAAATCATTCAATAACAATCCGAAGATAAAATTCATCGAGTATGAGTTTATGATCAGAGCTCTTTCCCCCGAGAAAATAACTTGGAACGAATCAATCACTGAAGGATTGTAGAACTTGACCATTTTCTCCTCATCGAAAGCTTCTATCCATTTCTTAGCAATTGGGTCCCGGGCTGCCTGACAAAGCAATGACGTCAGAATAATATATAAAGGACTTAACTCGAAGGATAATATTCACCCAATCTTTAATATATTTGAAATCGTCTCGATCTATAAATGCAGGCTCAATTCCCGATTTGATCAAGTCCGAGAGAGTGTCGATGCAGGTGTAGCTCTCCGTCGAGAAGTCCGTACGCAAGTAACAACCCAAGAAGAACAGAATGAAAGTCACTCCGATAAGCCACGATGAAACGATTAGACGACAAGTAATGTGCGGCAGAACAGCAGGAATCGCTACAAAACATGATTGTCCTATTCGCTTTAGGTCTAAATAAGGGCCCATCTTTCGTAATTAAGGGGATTATTTGTATCCTGTACGAAGTTAAATTTGTTTTAAATAGGGATGGCCTAATTGCTTACGTTCGGCGCACAAGAGTGACGCCTGCTCCCAAACATTTTCAAGGGCTTCTTGGGTCATTTTCTTGGCAACTTTCTTGGTGGGCACCGATTTGTATTTGTTGGTTACGATGGAGTGAATGAGGAGCAAAATTGACAGGAGGACCAAGGTTAACGCTAATAAAATTCGCACCTGAAAGAAACATTATCGAAACTCAAAGAATATTTAATATTGTTATTTACCAAAATTTACTTCGGTGTCCATATTTAAGAAGGACCAAGAATTGGACGCGTCTGTCACTTTGGGGATAGACACGATAATCATCTCCTTTATTCCGACGGGCGGAGACGGAGTGAAATGGTCCAATCGAGTACGGAAAAATGAACTTGGCTGATTCTGTGCAATAACATGCGATTTCTAAAACCGGCGAAAGGGTTAATTACTTATTAAACAGGTTATTTTTCAGGGTTTTTCAATATTTTCCGTAAAATCGCATACCTTGAAAAAATTTGGTTTATTGTATATATTATAAAGGTCTTCATCGCTAATAGTTTCAAAATCCTGCCTGAAAGTTATATAGAAAATTTTATTACAATATAATGTTAACATTTTTTATAACTGCCCGTTGGCATTCAATTTGATTAATCGATTAAAAAATCATGAATAATCGTCGGTACGATTAGAATCGACTAACATTTCGAGTTTTTCAAAGTTAGTCAACCCTTTTGCTCAAAGGAAACACAGAGGGTTATGGCATTAAGTGAATCAGGGATAGATAGACTTTTTTAAGACGGAATAAACAATGTTTGGCCTTTACTTCAGTCCGACTCATAGACGAGTATATAGCCCCTTCCTTCAACACGTAACCAAAAAATTAAATTATCTTATTGGCTCACAAAAACTACGTATTGGTGACGTTGCTGACAAGAAGGGCCAAAAATATGTAATTCCTGTTTACCTCTGTCGCCATGACTACGACCCCTCTTGCGGTGTACCATAGCCCACTCGATCACGCGCGTCAAGACGTAAGCTGCTCGCGCTATAGCTATAGAGCGCGAATCGAGTGGGCTATGGTTGTACAGATAAGCGTCTTCACAGGGGTTCAAAATGGAGCCGTCTAAATGCGAGGGTCCGGTAATTATTCGGGAATTGTTTTAAATAGCAATTAAGAAGGTAGTTAGTGAATTTGGTGCCGGTGTTTTGGAATTGGAGTACATCTGTAAGGGTGAAAAGTGTTCGCTAATTCTTTCTTAAGCCAATCATTTCTACTATCCTCATGATTTTGTAAACGAATTTGATGAAGTTAACCAAGGCTTAGTGAATGGTCAGGAGTTTTGTGAGCTTAGTGTTTGGTTAAAACCTGTTCGTGCTGTAATATCTATGAAGACTTTTACTCAATTCTAACTCACTTTTAATTTTCTTGGGTATTCCCCGTTTTTTTCAGTTGCAAGTCCTGTCTTGTGAAACTTCCATTTTTAAACAATGTTATTTCAAAAATTACAATCCGAGCCCACTCCAACTTGGCAGACGAAAGGGCAGACGACGTTTATTTGACCCGGATATACATACAACGCCATATCAAAAATAAGACCCGCCTCTTCTTTCATACCCTTCCGTCACCGGTAAGGGGGTCGTGGACTAGGACGCGCACCCGAATAACCCTGTTACCCTATCCGTCTTAAAAAAGTCTATCTATCCCTGGTGAATTCTGTCTCGTTCATTCAAATTACTATTAGAACCAATTTCCAAGTGTGAAATTTACTTCATGTTGAGGAATCGTTTTAAATATTCGGCCATGAACTCCAGCTGATCATCAAGGGTCCAGTCCTGATAACAAACGAAAGTAAAATTGTCATCAAGAAAGCAATCTTAATTAAGAGAGGCTGAAGATTCAACAACAAAGCCATCACCGAATTATGATAAACTCACCTGATTAAACTGAGAAAACGAAAAATGAATAGTTGTCTCTTGTGCGTACCTTTAATAATAAATTATTTTTCAAGTCAATGAAAACATCCAAGATTTGAAAATTCAAGTTATACCTGTATTTGAAATATCGATCATTTCCGACAAATTGAATTTCGTTCAATGTCATTTTTGGGTCCACTTAAATCATAGAATGTTAGGAATGGACAATCCGAAAACTTCAAAGGCTGCAAAAGTTAATGAGAGTTATTTCATGGTTCTAATTCAGTAACAGACTAATTAATAGTGTTTGCTTTGAAGCAAGAACAAATCTCTGACGTTAAGCAAGACTTTCGAAACTGAAACAGAATCGAAGCTCAGGTGTAATTTTCTTTAATGGACGGAAAAACCGACGGTAGTCAATTCTCGCGTTGTTCTCGAACTAGCTTTCAATAAGTCTCTCAGTAGCACAACGAAGTATAGGTAGAGTCATACTTATGGAACATATCTTGTAAACTTATGATAACATTAGAAGAGTTGGACAAGTAAAGTTAAAGATGAGAATATTTACCCTTTCAAAAATTGAATTACACTTTACTTGGGCTCTTATTACAAACAAGTTAAAACCATTACGGAGGTTATATTTTTTTTTTTTGCAAAATTCTAGACTTGCTAAGCTTTTTGTCAAGATAATTTCATATCAAAAACCGAAACTACGTACGTGTGTTTCAAGTGTAAAATAAAATTTAAGATTTTAAAATGGTAATTAAATACCTGTATTTAAAATATCGGTTATTTCCAAGAAATTCCATTTCGTTCAGCGACAGTTTTGGGTCTCCTCATCAAAAACTGCAAATTTTTGCTGATAGATTTACCATTTTTCTCGAGTAACAGATAAAACCGAGGATAATTAAGCGCGTTTGCTTTCAAACTAGAAATATTGTTAAGCGCTCAAAACATCATCAAGCGCTGGAACATCAATAAACAAGTTGGCAAACCAAAATAAACCTCTCCGAGTCGACACAAGGGCAATCTACCCTGTTAAGAGGTTTACTTAAATAATTAAATAAATATAATTTATATTAGTTATTTTAATAGTCGGTAATTTACCTTAACTCTATTTAAGTCGTTTTAAGAACCGTTATTCCTAAAATCATTTTAAACATAGATATTGTTAACGTTTGACTTCTAGCTTACACCTTTTTCACAATTTTTGTAAATTTAGGGCAAGTAAGGACATTGGGAGGCTAGACGTCTCTCGTAACCATAGTCGATCCCAGAGTATATCTTAACCCTAACGAAGATAATGGAGAAGTATAGTCAGTATTGATCTCTGTGAACTGCCAACGTGTTCCGGATATTGCCAATACGTTTGCTCTGATTTGCCAACTGCGAACGCGGTGACAGACAAACAGACGCACAGAGACATGTCTTGAATCTTTTAGCTTTTATTGGAATTCGATGATTACTTTTTTGTGACGAATATTTAAACAGGTAAATATTATTTAAATATAAACAAAGAGCATTAGAAATGTTGGTAGTAATGTAAGGTTCAATACTAGGAATGGGGTTTCCAGAAGAAATATTTATCTTTCTAAGTCTTGATTAGCAAAACACACAATTCGATAATGAAGTTGAAACAAAACAGTTGGTAGATTTTCATTAAATTTACTTCATTATATTTTTGGCCAAAAAAATGCAAGTCAGGTTTTATTGAATGCTTTCAAGCCGTAATGGCTTTATATTTCCACTTTTATAAGAAATTGCAATATCTGTACTTTTTTCTCACATTTGAAAAGTTCTAAATTGTAAGTAAGCTTGTAATTAGAGATGGGCCGATACCGATAGCAATTTCAGTATCGGTACCGATATTTGTTTAAACTAATATATCGGTATCGGTTCAAACTGGTATAGGAACATCTATAAAGATGGGCTGATACCGAAACCATATCGGTATCAGTACCTATATTAGGCTAAACCGATATATCGGTATCGGTTTAATCTGGTGTCGACCCATCTCTACTTGTAATACATCTAAATTTAATTACTCTTTTTTAATCAATGATAATATGTAGGAATTTTAAAATTTTAAAAACAATTTCATTTTTTTATTGCAAACTTATATGAAAAAAATCAATATTGCTTTGAATACTCTCCTATGAAGAATATGTCTTTATGTTGTCAAGAACGTGATTCTGGTTCAAAATTAACTCCATGGCCTTGTCGAATTCTTTGTCTGTGAAGTCGACATCGTACACAATTTGATTTGCTGTCTTCTTGGCGTTGCTGCTGTGAACTGGCACACGGCACTCGTCGTCTTCTGAAATGAGCCAATGCATTTTAGAAACAGCGAAATGGCGGATTTATGTACTAATTCCATTGATGTTAAACGAAATCTAGTGCTGTCCACCGGTTTATGACAACTGGTATAATGTTCTTCCATTTGAACATGATCAATGTTTAGGGTCAGAATAAGTATCCCCAGTAGCACATGGGCTCCGCAGTACAATCTTTTAACAGTCTGTGTGTCTGCTAGGTGTCTTAAAAACTCGGGACTGATAATACATGTAAACACAAGCCTAAAAGCAATAAAGTAAACAGTCCATTATTATTACTAATTTTATTAGTCACTTGACAGCCTCCGAATGCTCTAAATTCAGCCTGTTTTTTTCTTACATTAGATTATATTAAGTCAGTCCGCCGGCTTGACTCTATTAAGTCTCGGATTTTCAGTTTTAATCTGGTTATGAGACAGTCCGCCGGCTTGACTATATTAAGTCTCGCATTTTCAGTTTTAGTCTGGTTATGAGAAAGTCCGCCGGCTTAACTATATGAAATCTCGGATTTTCAGTTTTAATCTGGTTATGAGACAGTCCGCCGGCTTGACTATATTAAGTCTCGCATTTTCAGTTTTAGTCAGGTTATGAGATAGTCCGCCGGCTTGACTATATTAAGTCTCGCATTTTCAGTTTTAGTCTGGTTATGAGACAGTCCGCCGGCTTGACTATATTAAGTCTCGCATTTTCAGTTTTAGTCTGGTTATGAGAAAGTCCGCCGGCTTAACTATATGAAATCTCGGATTTTCAGTTTTAGTCTGAACCCACCTGTAAATAAGTCGCGATTTGACTTAGTGTGGACATCCCTTCCTAGACCAAGCTTAGATTATTATTATTATTATTATTATTATTATGAGACAGTCCGCCGGCTTGACTATATTAAGTCTCGCATTTTCAGTTTTAGTCTGGTTATGAGACAGTCCGCCGGCTTGACTATATTAAGTCTCGCATTTTCAGTTTTAGTCTGGTTATGAGATAGTCCGCTGGTTTCTCCATTTTAAGTCTGGCACGATCAAGTTTTAATCTTGTTATGTGACAGTCCGCCGACTTGAATATATTAAGTCTCGCACTCTCAGTTTTAGTCTGGTTATGAGACAGTCCTCCGGTTTCTCAGTATTAAGTGTGGCGCGTTCAAGTTATACTCTTGTTTTGAGACAGTGCGCAAGCTATTCTATATTAAGTCTTGCTCATTCAAGTATTAGTCTTGTTATGAGACAGTCCGCCGGCTTCTCTAAGTCTCGCACGTTTAAGTTTTAGTCTCTCAAAACAAGAGTATAACTTGAACGCGCCACACTCAATGCAGAGAAGACGGCGGACTGTCTCATAACAAGACTAAAACTGAAAATGCGAGACTTAATATAGGCTAGAGAAGCCGGTGTACTCTCTCATAACCAGACTAAAACTGAAAATGCGAGACTTAATATAGAGAAGCCAGCGTACTGTCTCATAACCAGACTAAAACTGAAAATGCGAGACTTAATATAGAGAAGCCGGCGGACTGTCTCATAGCCAGACTAAGCCTGAAAGTGCGAGACTTAATGTATAGAAGCCGGCGGACTGTATCATAACAAGACTAAAACTGAAAATGTGAGACTTAATATAGAGAAGCCGACGGACTGTCTCATAGCTAGACTATAACTGCAAATGCGAGACTTAATATAGTCAAGCCGGCGGACTTTCTCATAACCAGACTAAAACTGAAAATGCGAGACTTAATATAGTCAAGCTGGCGGACTGTCTCATAACCTGCAGACTAAAACTGAAAATGCGAGACTTAATATAGAGAAGCCGGCGGACTGTCTCATAGCTAGACTATAACTGCAAATGCGAGACTTATTATAGAGAAGCCAGCGTACTGTCTCATAACCAGATTAAAACTGAAAATGCGAGACTTAATATATAGAAGCCGGCGGACTGTCTCATATCAAGACTAAAACTGAAAATGCGAGACTTAGTATAGGCAAGAGAAGCCGGTGTACTCTCTCATAACCAGACTAAAACTGAAAACGCGAGAAGCCGGCGGACTGTCTCATAGCAAGACTATAACTGAAAATGCGAGACTTAATGTAGAGAAGCCGACGGACTGTCTCATAGCGAGACTATAACTGAAAATGCGAGACTTAATGTAGAGAAGCCGACGGACTGTCTCATAACCAGTCTAAAACTGAAAATGCGAGACCTAATATAGAGAAGCCGGCGGACTGTCCGCTGGTTTCGCTACATTTCAGTATCTGATATGAGTGAAAAGTTTAGAAAACCCAAATAATATCGATACGTTTTCTCCAATAAAGTTCCACGATTCTGCTGATGTCAAGGGCGTGCCAACCACGGGGGCAGCGGGGGCGAAGGCCCCCGCTCAAATTTTGAACTCTATGGGACTTTAACATTAGGCAGCCATTTTGCCCCCGCTCCAGTAGAAAATTTTGGCTCATGTTGGCACGCCCCTGGCTGATGTAAATTTGAACTACAAGCAAAACTTTGTTTAAAAATCCATTATATCTCAACAACTAACTGCAAAATGTTAATTTACCCAGATTTTAATATAAATTTATCTTTATAAGCATAATTCTACAATAATATCGAAGAAAATGTTACGGATTATGGCTCATTTCACCATTCCCTTATATTTACATAAGCCTTCAAATCGTTTGAAAATATAACTCTTTGCTACTCTGTAATTATTGGAGATCAAATAGCAATGAACACTTTCGATAAATGCAGTCTTTTGAAGCTATATACCACTTTTCGAAAGTCGCCAAAAGTGCGGGAGTGCAGTCCAATGGGGCCTCCCAATTATGGTTTCGATCGAATTGTTGGAACTGTCCGTTTACCAGCCGATATCGTGTCCATTCGCAATCCGATATCTTGTCCATTTGCAAGCCGATATCCTGTCCATTTGCAAGCCGATATCCTGTCCATTTGCAAGCCGATATCCTGTCCATTTGCAAGCCGATATCCTGTCCATTTGCAAGCCGGTATATCCTGTTCATTTACCAGCCGATATCGTGTCCATTGGGCAGTAGATATCTTGTTCATTTACCAGCCGATATCGTGTCCATTTACCAGCCGATATCGTGTCCATTTACCAGCCGATATCGTGTCCATTTACCAGCCGATATCGTATCAATTTGGCAGCCGATATCGTGTCCATTCGCCAGCCGTCATGGTGTCCATCCACAAGCCGTTTTTGCGTCTATTCACCTTGCGATTTCATAACCGTTTACCAGTTGATTTCGCGTCCATCCGCTTTCCGATTTTCTGACCGTTTGATTGCAAATTTCGTGTCCTCTAGACTACCAATTTGGTGTCCATTCGCCTGCTGATTATATGACCGTTTGATTGCAAATTTCTTGTCCATTCGCTTACCGATTTCGTATCCATTAAGTGTATTTTGCAATCAACCGTAGTAAACGTGCGTATATCCTGGGATAGCAAGACACTTATCTGGGCGGACATTTCGCACTGTAGGGTACGGTCTAAGGTCACAAATCAGGTTATCCAAAAACCGTCCAGCTATTTAAAATTCAGTACTGTCCCCGCAGTTGATTTTTGTTGCAGGGGATCATTTTCGACAATAACTATGTATGAAACTAATTTGAGTGGATGTTTCCAACTAAAACATCAAATTCGACAAGCAGCTTGATATGTATTAAAAACTGTTGTAGTACTGACCATTGGTAAGGCAGAGCCAGTTGGTTAAACACCAAGGCCGGAGTAGCGTGGAATTGGCGTCGTGTCTGGGAATTACATTTCATGTTCTAACCTAATTAATATTCACTGTTTAACGGAGTTAGTAGAAGATTATTTCGGTAATGACAACGGCTACTGTTCCTGACAACAGCATGAGAAGAAAGTAGAAAGGAACACTGACGCTACTCAGGTCCAAGGCCTGAGTGCTTTGCAATGGTCTCTTCCAAATGAACTGTTCAATCGAGTATAGTAAAACTCTCCTTTCAGATGTTTGAAAAGTTGTTAAGATTTAATCAGGGGAAAGGGGTTTCCACATGGTAATATTTATTTTTCTAAGAACACGCAATTCAACATAACGCTTGGTAGCTTTTACATCAAATTTACTTCATAATATTAAGTCTAAATAATATAGGTCAGGTTTTATTGAATTTTTCAAGTCGTTATTACAATTTAATCTTTTAACTTTTAGAAGAAAATACAATATCTGCAGTGTGAAAAGTAATTTTTTTGCAATTTAGCTTGGAATACATCTATCTTAATTGACTCTTTTTTGAATAACGAAAACATTTTAGATTCCAAAAATAATATATAATGTTCTTATGGCCAATTTACAAGAAATTCAATTATCCATCATTTCGGTATCCCCCAATTGAACTGAGATACCATTGGACGGAATTCCCGTTCAACTGATATGTGGCAATGTGTTTCAGAAACAGCGAAACGGCGGATATCTAGTCACTGGGATTTTCTAATAATCCCACTAATCCGAATGCAGATTCACGTACTAATCCCGTTGAAATTAAACAAATAGTATAATGTTCTTTCTTTTGAGCATGATCAATGTTTAGGGTGGGATTAGGAACGGATGTAAACTAAATATTAAGAAACTAAGCTCAGGAGTATTTTAATACTTTGTTAAAGCTTACCCTTCACGCTCAATAATTTGCGCAAAGAACGTGGGGCCCGTTGTTTAAGTTACAAAGCATAAAAATAAGTTTTACAGATTGCCATTCGTTCAATGTTTAAATATAATGCCATAAATGTTTTTAGGAAATGGAATATCATTTGGGGCACATTTTGGACAATATTTTGCGTAAAAAACTGAACACATATTTTGAGCGAGGCTTTATTTCTCAAAATGTTAATCAATCAATTGAACAAATTTTGCATTCTAATTACATTAAAGTCGGTGTGTTTGACAGTTTATATGTATTGTCTGGACAATAAAATTGTACCCGGTCTACGGACTACACATCAACGTTTTATTGTGGCAAATATTCAATAAAAATGAATAAATCATGTGGAATTTAATCAATAGATTTGTCCAAAAACGTTTTAAGTTTTTCTAAAAACTTAGCATTCAAGATCATGTAGAATTTTGAGTATAGCATGACCAATATTGTGCACATAACTAGAAAAAATACCAATAGAGGGTTGTGAAGGTAATCCTCAAAATTATGTAGCGTTTTAACACGTTTTCCTGATATCTATGCACGGCATAACACTATAAAACATACATGATCGCCTAATTTAGTATGTGAAAGACACGTCAATGCATGAATGAGGAATTCTTCATATGTGCAAAGCTTTATCATGACTGCTTTTTCCATGAATTTTCCTAGACATTTAAAACTCTATAAGAATTTCCGTGTTTTGAGACTAACAATTTTACCAAAAATTTTAAATGACTGTTTATAACATAGTTAATCACATTCATATCCTAAATGCATAATTATTCCCCATACGTGAAAGCGTGTATTTAAAATTATGTAACACCCAGTGATTTCGTTTGTTTAGAATAGAAAAAAATTGCAATTCCATTTCATGTTCTAATATTCAGTGCTTAAGGGAATTATTTGAAGATTATTTCGGTAATGACAGCTGCTACTGTTCCTGACAACAGCAAGAGAAGAAAGTTGAAAGGAACGCTGACGCTGCTCAGGTCCAAGGCTACGGTGCTTTGCGGTGGTCTCTTCCACATGAACTGTTCAAATAAGTAATGAAACTTCAGTTTCTGATACTTCAAAACTTGCTTTTCGAACATCGGTTCCACCCTGAAATAAAACCGGAATTAACGCTTTTAATAGGTTTAAAATGAAATTGTTACTGACATCAATTGAGCGTTCAATCGTGGTATGCTTCGGATCCAAGAGGTGTTGAAAATATAGTGTTTGTATTCGAGGTTAAAAACTTGTTGCGAAAAGTAAAATCCTCCTTTTCTAAAAAAGAAATCTTTATCCGTCTCGTAATCATTCAATAAATATCCGAAGATAAAATTCATCGCGTCTGAGTTTATGATCAGAGCTCTTTCCCCCGAAAAAATAACATGTAACGAATTAATCAGCGAACCATGGTAGAACTTAAACATTTTCTCCTCATCGAATGCTTCTAGCCATTTCTTAGCAACTGGGTCTCGGGCCGCCTGATAAGAACCAATGACGTCAGAATAATATATAAAGCACTTAACACGAAGAATAATATTCACCCAATCTTTAATATATTTGAAATCGTTTCTATCAATAAATGCAGGCTCCATTCCCGATTTGATCAAGTCCGAGAGGGTGTCGATGCAGATGTAGCTTTCCGTCGAGAAGTCTGTTCGCAAGTAACAACCCAAGAAGAACAGAACGAAAGTCACTCCGATAAGCCACGATGAAGCGAGTAGACGACAAGTAATGTGCGGCAGAACAGCAGGAATGGCTATAAAACATAATTATCCTATATTCTTTATGTCTGATTAAAGCGCCGTCCATCTTTCGTAATTAAGGGGATTATTTGTATCTCCAGTACGGAGTTGAATTAGTTTTAAATATTAGCAAAAGTGGATGAGAGGAAAAGTATGAAAATGGCCAAAAGTCGCGAGTCATCAGAGTTTCGCCGTAGTTGACCATTTTATTGGCGTAGCTATACTGGGCCTGTTCACTCCCTTAAAATAGGTCTTGTGTTAATTCGCGGTTACACGGTTACCGTCGTCTGCTATTGTGTATGCTAGAACTTCCTCGATTTGTGTTTGTAGTCAGGAGTCTCAGGACAGAGTAGCTGGTAATGTTTTAAAAGGTATTTGAAGGTATAAGGTTATCGAAGCAATAGAAAAGAGCACTTTAAACTAGATACGTTTAAAACAAATCTCGGTAATTTAGCTATAGCACGAGCAGCTTGCGTCGTGATGCGCGTGATCGAGTGGGCTATGGTTAAACTAAGGAGCATAAATGTCTGAACTACTTTCAGTCGCGAGTTTGCAAGTCCATTAGTCACTAGTAAACTAAATAGTTATTGGCAAAACTTTGATGTCCGCGTTTTTTAACACAGGCTCTATGGCCATTGTCATACTTTCCCTCTCATCCACATTTGATATTAGGGATGACCTATGCTTACGTTCGGCGCACAAGAGTGACGCGTTCTCCCAGACATTTTCCAGGGTTTCTTGGGCCACTTTCTTGGCAACTTTCTTGGTGGGCACCGAGATGTATTTGTTGGTTACGATGGAGTGAATGACGAGCAAAATTGACAGGAGGACCAATGTTAACGCTAATAAAATTAGCACCTAAAAGAAACTCAAATGAATATTTAATATTGTTATTGACCAAAAATTACTTCGGTGTCCATATTTAAGAATGACCAAGAATTGGACGTGACTATCACTTGAGATCTAGACACGATAATCATCTCCTTTATTCCGACGGGCGGAGACGGAGTGAAATGGTCCAATCGAGTACGGAAAAATGAACTTAGCTGTTTCTGCGCAATAAAATGAGATCTCTAAAACCGGCGAAAGGGTTAATTATTTATTGAATAGGTTATTTTTCAGAGTTTTTCAATATTGCCTAAAATCGCATACCTTGAAAAAATTTGGATTATTGTATACATTATAAAGGTCATCATCGCTAATCATTTCTAAATCCAATAACCTGAAAGTTATCGACAAAATGATATCTATATCTATATAAACAGGGATAGATAGACTTTTTAAGACGGAATAAACAATGTTTGGCCTTTACTTCAGTCCAGCCGGGAGTGTGGCGCACTCCTGTAAGCCAAGCGTCTGGGCGGCAAAAATTGAGGGAATACGACACATGTCGGCGATCCTACCCTATAGGTGCCGACTGCCCCGTGTCCGCCGGAGGTGACTTGACCCCCACACCCCGTCCGTCACCTCCCAAGTAAACCTCATTTCCTTCCCCTGCTTACACACATACTGAACCCTGAATAATCGCATCCTTGCCGCGGACGTAAGAGCCCACTTCGCATTGAAACCTCAAAAAAAAAAAAAAAAAACTTCAGTCCAACTCATAGACGAGTATATAGTCCCTTCCTTCAACACGTAACCAAAAAATTAAATTATCTTATTGGCTCACAAAAACTACGTATTGGTGACGTTGCTGACGGGGAGGGCCAAAAATACGTAATTCCTGTTTTCCTCAGTCGCCATGACTACGACCCCTCTTGCGTTGTACCATAGCCCACTCGATCACGCGCGTCACGACGCAAGCTGCTCGCGCTATAGCTATAGAGCGCGGATCGAGTGGGCTATGGTTGTACAGATAAGCGTCTTCACAGGGGTTCAAAATGAAGCCTTCTAAATGCGAGGGTCCGGAAATTATTCGGGAATTGTTTTTAATAGCAATTAAGAGGTAGGGAATTTATTGCCGGTGTTTTGGATTTGGAGTACATCTGTAAGGGTGAAAAGTGTTCGCTAATTCTTTCTAAAGCCAATCATGTCTACTATCCTCATGATTTTGTAAACGAATTTGATGAAGTTAACCAAGGCTTAGCGAATGGTCAGGAGTTTTGTGAGCTTAGAGTTTGGTTAAAACCTGTTCGTGCTGTAATATCTATGAAGACTTTTACTCAATTCTAACTCACTTTTAATTTTCTTGGGTCTTCCCCGTTTTTTTATCAGTTGCAAGCCCTATGTCTTTTTTTTTTTTTTTTTTTTTTTTTCCACCTACGAGCACTAGTGCTTAGCCGTTAGGCCTTGAGCACCAGGAAGAATGGAGCGGGAGACCCTACGCGGCCCAGCACAGACGGGGGCCGCTAGGTCGTATGTGGATAAGCAGGGAAGGAAATGAGGTTTACTTGGGAGGTGACGGAAGGTGGAGTTGGGGTAAGTCACCGCCGGCGGACACGGGACAGTCGGCACCTATAGGGTAGGATCGCCGACATGTGTCGTATTCCCTCAAACTGTGCCGCCCAGAAGCTGGGCTTACAGGAGCGCGCCACACTCCCGGCTGCCCTATGTCTTGTGTAACTTCCATTTTTAAACAATGTTATTTCAAAAATTACAATCCGAGCCCATTCCAACTTGGCAGACGAAGGGGCAGACGACGTTTATTTGACCCGGATATACATACAACGCCATAAGAAAAATAAGACCCGCCTCTTCTTTCATACCCCTCCGTCACGGATAAGGGGGTCGTGGACTTGGACGCGCACCCGAATAACCCTGTTACCCATTCCGTCTTAAAAAAGTCTATCTATCCCTGATATAAATCAAAGTCCTGACTGACTGACTGATAATCAACGCCCAGACCAAACCGCTTGCCCTAGAAGGCTGAAAATTTGCAGGAACGTTACTCTTATGTAGTAGGCGCGTAGTAAGAATGATTTTTCAAATCAACCGCCATCCTAAAAATGGCGCCCAGAAATGTGCAACAAATTCCGCGCGTTTCAACCGATTTCACAAATATTTAGTACACTCGTTTCCTTTAACCAATAGACAGGCTGAATGTTCTTTTGGGTTCGGTTTGTTGCCATCTTTTTAAATGGCGGGCAGAAACTTAAAAATCCCTTCTTTATGGAATAATGTCCGCATGAAAAGTAATAAAAAAATGTGCTACAAAAATATTAGTCATCAGTAAAATTTCCCGTTCTTTATATCATTTTGATGGTAGTTCTTATTACACGCGAGCGACGCCGTGGGTAACACATTTTTTTATAACAGCCCGTAACCTGAGGGTCCTTATCGTTCCGTAGTGAACTCGGGAGAACGTTTTTATGTACTTTTGGTACAAAGCAATTTACTTCGCGAAGGGAAGGGGGTGCGAGTAGTTGGTTTTGAGTTTTGTAGTAATACCCCATTAGAGACAAAAGTCAATTACTCGCGTCTATTAATGAATTCAAAATTAACCTAATTCTTAAAGAATTAAAATCTATATAATTGAAAGCCTAGGACTAGTGAAAGTACACCAAATTAATTTTCACATTTCCCGAGTTACTATTTTGTCCTTGAATATTTTATAATTTCCTTATGTTTTCTAACAACAATACTGGCATTCAATTTGATGAATCGATTAAAAAATCTTGAATAATCGTCGGTATGATTAGAATCGACTAATATTTCGAGTTTTTATAAGTTAGTCAACCCTTTTGCTCAAGGGAGACACAGAGGGTTATGGCATTACGTGAATTCTGTATCGTTCAATCAAATTACTATTAGAACCAATTTCCAAGTGTGAAATTTACTTCATGTTGAGGAATCGTTTTAAATATTCGGCCATAAACTCCAGCTGATCAACAAAGGTCCAGTCCTGAAAAGAAATGAAAGTCAAATTGTCATCAGGAAAGCAATCTTAATTCAGAGAGGCTGAAGATTCGCTTCAAAAAAAGCCACCGAATTATGATAAACTCACCTGATTATCCTCAGACAACGAATAATTAATAGTTGTCTCTTGGGCGTACCTTTAATTATAAATCATTTTTCAAGTCAATGAAAACATCTAAGATTTGAAAATTCAAGTTATACCTGTATTTGAAATATCGATCATTTCCGACAAATTCAATTTCGTTCAATGCCATTTTGGGGTCCACTTAAATCATAGAATGTTAAGAATGGACAATCCGAAAACTTCAAAGGCTGCAAACAGTTAATGAGAGTTATTTCACGGTTCTTCAGTAACAGACTGAGACTAGCAATGTTTGCTTTGTAGCAAGAACAAAACATAATCGAAGCTAAGGTGTAATTTTCGTAAATGGACGGAAAAACCGATTGTAGTCAATTCTCGCGTTTTTCTCGAACTAGCTTTCAGTAAGTCTCTAGCTATACGAAGTATAAGTGTTTCAAGTGTAAAATAAAATTTAAGATTTTAAAATGCTAATTAAGTACCTGTATTTAAAATATCGATTATTGCCAAGAAAATCCATTTCATTCAGCGACAGTTTTGGGTCTCCTTATCAAAGACTGCAAATTTTTGCTGATAGATTTACCATTTTTCTCCAGCAACAGAGGAAACCGAGGATAGTTAAGTACGCTTGCTTTCAAACTAGAAAAATCGTTGGCGTTAAGCGCTCAAAACATCATCAAGCGCTGGAACATCAATAAACAAGTTGGGAAGCCAAAATTAACCTCTCCGAGTCGACACAAGGGCTATCTACCCTATAAAGAGGTTTACTTAAATAATTAAATAATTAAATAAATATAATTGATATTAATCATTTTAATCGTCAGTAATCTGCCTTAATATTAGTTAAGTCGTTTGACGAAACGTTATTCCTAAAATCACATTAAACATACCTATTGTTAACGTTTGACTTCTAGCTTACACCTTTTTCACAATTTTTGTAAATTTAGGGTATGTAAGGACATTGGGAGGCTAGACGTCTCTCGTAACCATAGTCGATCACCGCGTACATCTTAACCCTAACGACGATAATGGAGAAGAAGTCAATATTGCTCTCTGTGAACTGAGAACGAGGTCCGGATATTGCGAATACGTTTGCTCTGATTTGCCAACTGCGAACGCGGTGTCAGACAGACAGACACACAGAGACATGCCTTGAATCTTTTAGTTTTTATTGGAATTCGATGATTATTTTTTTGTGGCGAATATTTAAACAGGTAAATATTATTTAAATATAAACAAAGAAGATTAGAAATGTTGGTAGTAATGTATGGTTTAATACTGGGAAAGGGGTTTGCAGCAGAAATATTTATCTTTCTAAGCGGAGCCTCCGTGATGAACTAGGCCCATGCGTGTGGCGAAGCGAGAATATTTTTTTTACTAATTTAGTTCGCCGTGTTTTCCCGTTTGGGGCGCTGATACGACCGAAAAATAAACAAAGTTCAACCCCGTGACCCTGTCGACTGCTTAAGTATTTGGGCCAAGGTCGCGGATTGTAAGTATACGCTTTTATAACTCTTACTGAATTATTTTAATTGAAATAATTTATTTTGTTGTCATCAATACCATCTAACCGAAAGATTCAGTAAAAAGTGAATAGCCCCAAAAACATTTACGTTAATTTTAGGGTGAAACTTTTCTCTATCATAAAAATTTTATGACTGACCCCTAAAATATCAACGATAATTTAAGGAAGACCACTGTCACAACGGAAAAATAAGCGCCATCTATGGTGAAAATATTTTTCCTAACAAACTGGATATTTCCCCACATAAAATTTGACATGCATGGGCCTAGTTCATCCCGGAGGCTCCGTTCTAAGACTTGATTAGCAAAACACACAATGAAGTTGAAACAAAACAGTTGGTATAGGTTTTCATTAAATTTACTTCATCATATTAAGGCGAAATAATGTAGGTCAGGTTTTATTGAATACTTTCAAGCTATTATAACAATTTATATTTTCACTTTTATTAGAAAGTACAATATCTGTAACTTACTTCACTCGTTTGAAAAGCAGTTAATTGTAATTTAGCCTGGAATACATCTAAATTTAATCAATGATAATATTTAATAATTTGAAAATTAAAAATTTATTTTTTTTTTTATTTTCAACTTATAAAAAAATCAATAATTATTTGGATATTCTACCATTGGATAGAATTCACATTCTTTTACAATGAGCCAATGCATTTCAGAAACGATGAAATGGCGATTTTCTAATAATCTCACTAATCCGAGTGCAGAATATTTGATTTCTTATCAATTTGATTTGTGTTAGCATTCTTCATTTACGAAATGTCGATTAATTGCACGCGAATATCCTGAAAGTTAGAGAAGACTTATTCGATAAATTATCGCCAAGATGCATGCCTAGTTTTGAGAGTCTTTTAAACTTACGAGCGATAACAGAAGTGAGATGAGACTAGAAGTATCGGGGTAACCAAATTCTTCCCTCGGCGAAAGTGAATATTCTTGATAACACACGAACGGTTGGCCCTCTGGTGGCGGTTTCAGAATTTCCCCTACAAAACGTGAGACGCTCGCGGTGGTAGACGACCGAACTAGATTCCGTCGAACTAGCCGTGTTCCGTGGCTTTAGGTTGAGGGGAAGGGGGTAGGAAATATTTTTGGAACTCGACCAATTTTTTTCTCTCTCTAGTTTTAGCGCGTGGGAAGCGGCATAAAACCCTCAAATTTGTTCACTAGTGCCAGGATCTACTATCAATGCTAGAGCCCTTCACTTCTAGTCTCATCTCACTTCTGGCGATAATAATTGATAAGTTGGTGTCAATTGTTTTTAGAATGCAGAATTTGGATGATGCGTAACCCCTTGATCACGTTCACTCACTTATGGGATGATATGTACACAAAGGAGCGTTCCCATATTCAGCAACTCTAATATTTTTAATATAATTTAACCAACCGCTCGATTATGAGATTTTATAAATGGCGATTTTTTACCAAATAATAGAAAAATATTTTCGATATTAATCAGTCTTACCATGTCAATACATCCTTAGCAATAATATCATGTACTTTTTTTTGGAGTCGGTTAATCGTTTTAAAGACTATTTTTTCCATTATTCTAATCGATTCTCAAAAAATGATTTATTAATTCTTAAGTGCACAACAAATTATTATGTTGAGTACAAGGACAGTGTATTTTATAACGTGAAGCGACAAATTTTACATTTCATCAAATTGACACAAACTAATAAAGACAATCAGGACGAGATTGTTACGGAAAATTAAGCTGATGAACTTCATCTTGAATACAATACTTCATGGACATAAATAGAACAAAAACTAATATTACAGGGTTGAGACAGTGACCATCGAAATTGTGCACCGAATTTCTCACGTAATTTTTATATTTTTGGACTGTAAAATAGAATAATCTACGTGTATATGTCATACTTAGTTAATCACATTTATATCTTAAATGCATAATTATTCCAGATATAAAATGACGCAACACGCAGTGATTTCGTTAATTTAGTATAGTTCGAAGAAAAATTGAATTTTTGTCTTGTCTTGTAATTCAATTACGTTTTTAACCTATTTAATATTTAGCCTTTAAGGCAGTGGACGTGCGCATATTCGCAAAATACACAATTTGCAATATTTGCTTTTCGAGAAGAACATAATTCCGAAGATGAACAAGACAAACATTTCAGAATGTCACACTGATATTGTTACGAATGTCGCGCCAGAAATTTTAAGAATTTAAACTGTTTTTAGTGATTTTATCTTGTGTAAAATAAAAATCAAATAATCATAAAAATTAATAATGTATAGTCTAAAATTAACAAAATAGACCAATGTAAAAAAAGAATATAGGCAAATAAGATAACAGCTTAAAAAACCTCTGATGTTCTAAGATAAAAAATGGACACGTGACCTATGGGGTCTCGCGTCTCTTGCTAGTGGGCTTCTTAGAATCACTCTCGACAATACCTCCAACGCGAGAAGTTCATTTAATTTTAACCTTGCTAAAATAAACTATTTCCTGCAAATAAAGTCGCAAAGTTTATTATATCGAAAGCAATTATTCATTTACAAAATTACCAACAAAAGTATATTAAGGCTAGTTAATTTTTCAGTCGGTTAACTAGTTCTTCCAAATAATATTAGTTCTCCCAATAACCCAAACACCAACAAAGGAGCTATTCGCAACAGATATAAAGCCAAGACTATTTTCATCTTCAGAAGGTTAAATGAAAATGTACCCCTTTTGTGAAAGTTGTTTCTCAGTTGAAGATTAACAAATTGTAAAGATAACATTCATCTAAAAAACCTTTTTAGTTTTTATGAATTTTAGTATAGAACTGCATCGAAACATTGAAAACGTTATGTATTGTACTTCGCATGCATGTTAGAGTGTGAATGTTGTAAGGGTTTTGGTACAGATTTTTACATTACGAAATCTCACCTAAACTCCCGGCAATTTTCTTCATAGGAAGCGGGAACCAATGTTTATTTTTTCTAAAATGCTTCATGTATTCAGAGAGAATTTATAATTGGGAGAAGAAGCTCTTGCCCTTGACAGTGCTAAATGCAATGTAGCTCAAACAAGTAGGCTGCGACGCTAAAACAGGCCAGGTAAATTTCCGGTCACATGACACTCCATTAATTGCAAAGTTTGCCCTCACTCACTATTGGTTGTACAATTACCCAATAAGGGTTCGCGATTTCGAGTGCGACTGGCGCCATTTGGAGTTATTTTAAGTCGGACGTTCCCTTTTCCTTAAAAAGGTAGTGTCCATCTCCTCTAGAGACCCTCCCGCAATATTCTAGAACCACAGTAGAGGGAGGGACAACAAAACATTATACCGGAAATAAACATGGCCAGTTTTGTTGATCACGTGATTTTTTGAGCTACATAATATTCCTCAGTTTCTACTCCCTATTATAAATTCTCTCTGATGTATTATATGTGAAGGTTCAGTGACGTTGATATCTGTGGGTCATAGATCAGTGTATATTGTAACACATGATAGTCAGCAAAGGTTGTCTTATCTCAGGTTTTGCGGATGTATTTAACTTAATGACCTATAACGTGTATAAATTTAGGGCTCAAGGTAAGTAATGTTGACGTGCCAAGACGTATTAAACCGACATCATCTCTACTGAACGCTCAAAGAATTTCTGGAAATCAATCTCGCAAAACAAATATACAGCAAAAGTACTTCAGGAACTGAAGTATAATACAGTTAATTTGATCTTAGCCTACGAACGTTCGTCGCTCCGATGTGCATGTTAACTGCTCAGGTACCTCAGGTACTGAGGAACGATTAACCACTTTCAATACCTTAAAGCAGAAGTTTATGACTTCTTATCCTGGGAAGTATTGGACTCTAACCATATCCGGAACCATCTCTGTTAGCCAACTTCTTATTAGGTCCGACCACCGCGCCACCTACGGCGCTTCTCTCATCTTGAGGTGGCAGGCTGATTTGCGCGCCAGCAGCGGGAAAGTAACGAAACTTTAAGGTATGTCCTGTGGTTTGAGGTAACGAATCAGAAACGGTGACAAGAACAGCTGTTTTAATATACTGCTAGAAATCCCGGTCAAACTAGTGTGGGGTCCTAGGCCCACGGATTGTAATGGCTTTTCATAGAGTTCTAGCAGACGGCTTTTCAACGATTGGCGCTGAAGAAGTTTTGAACACGCCCCACAGTTTGAGTGCCACAGCCTCTCGGCGTGGGATTTTTTTCAGTAGATTAGATAGTTTTCCTAGTGGGGAGGAAACTTTCGACCCTCTTTTACGATTGCCATAGGCAATTTTGACTAGCAGGGATGGATACTATATAAAGCCTTAGTGTCCAATACTTCCCAGGATAAAAAGTCATTAACTTCTGCTTAAAGGGAATGCGAATTTACAATTTCGTGTCATATTTTAGCACGAAAGTGGTATTATGTTACACTTTCAAGAGTCTACTTTCAAAATATCAAGTTTATAATATAATTTCTATTTTCAAAATCCATTGAAAAATCACGAAAACTCAGTTTCGATATATCAACAATTTTGTCTTGTCGAGCTTGTTCGCCCGTTTGATGACATCACCATGACGTGAGGGAAAAAAGGGCGGGAATCTTATACGCGTCTCGAGCTTCTCGCTAGTCTAAACTCTGGGTCTGATAGCGGAGAGAGTGGCATCATCTCACGTGAAAAATATATCCGTGACGTCAGCCTATGGGAAACGTTTTAGCCTTTCATAAAAAGTGGATTTCAAATAATTTCATATCTAGCATTTTCAAATGCATATTGCCAAATAACCAGAAATCGGAGAATTAAAAGCTTGATATTTTTGAATTCACAGAAATTAATTCTATCTTTTGTTATATAAATCAGACGTTTTTCAAACGAAAGTTTTCATTCCCTTTAAGCCGAACCTCGCTGGAGCAAAACTAGTTCAGTGCGCGACAAGTTAATAAAGTGCATTTGTATTTAAATATAACATCGCGTGTCAGAAATGTTTGAGGCTGTAAATGTAAAAAAGTCTTGATTCTGGATATATAATTCCATCGAAATGTACTATAACGGGGCTTTGTGTCTTAATCTGCAATAATAATGCGCCTCAGCTAAATGTGATTTTGCCTATTTTTTGAAAAGAACTTTAATTTACTTCATACTGTAATCTCCATTGCCACTCATATCCCAAATTGACCAAGAAAGGGAAAGTCACAGTCGCCAAGATGCCTCAAATTGTTTTGGAAATTCAATGCCGATGGGTTATACAGGGTGGAAGAAATCAGACCAACAGCTACCTTTGTGGACGACCCCCAAAACTGCCGAAAGATAACGTGAATATACTACATTTAGACCTATTAAACAGGGTGTAAATAACAACGCCTTGGGATTCACATCATTTTATTTAAGTAAGACAGTACAAACGTGATAATAGCGTGTATGTCTGAATGCTACACACATTGAATTGTCATAATCCTACACTTAAGCCTATGAACTTAGGCCGCACACTGAAACGTACAGTACAATCTGTTTTGCAAACATATCAGCGTAGATGTTTAATGTGTCTTCCATCGTGGTGAAGGCACTCTTCAAGGCGGCTGTCCAGGTCCTGCAACACATTTTCCAGCATTTGTGGTGTGATACTGTTAATTCGAATCCGGTTCTTCAAATCGTCTACATTTAACGGTTTGGTGCTGTACACCTCGCCCTTGACATAACCCCATAAGAAAAAAATCAAGTGAAGTAAGTTCAGGAGACCTTGCCGGCCACGGAATTGGTCCGCCTCTGCCGATCCAACGATTGTGAAAGTGTTCGTCTAGCCATGGACGAACTTGAACAGCCCAATATGCTGGTGCTCCGTTCATCCTGCTGAAACCACAGGTCTCGAAGCACTGCTAATGGTAACTCGTCAATCGTTTCACTAAATTCGCGACGCAGGAAGTCCAAGTACGTGTTCCCGGTGATGTTCTCATCGAAAAAGAACGGACCGATAATTCTAGTGCCATAATGCCCACCCAAACATTTACTTTCCATCGAATTTGATGGTAATGTTGTCGTAACCAGTGGGGATTTTGTTGGGTCCAGTAATGGACGTTATGCCGGTTAACCGTACCATTCCTATGAAATGTCGCCTCGTCGGAGAAAAGGATCTTACGCAAAAATAACGGATCGGCTTGAATTAATTCACGCATGGTCAGACACAAATCTTGCCGTCTTAAGTAATCATCGTCCGTTAAGGCTTGATGGAGGTGGATATGATATGGCCGGTAGTGGTGACGATGTAAAATAGCCAGAACGGTGAAATGGCTCAGTCCGACCTCTTGTGCGACCGCTCTACTACTTGTGTGATTATTACCTTCAAACCGTGCTAGGATGTCCACCTTCCTACCTTCATCACCAACTATACGGCCTCGTTTACGTGCACGGTCGTGCACGACGAAAGTACCGACATCACGAAGATTGTCTCTAATGTTAACGAAGGTGCTACAAACCGGATGTTGGCGGTCTGGGAAGCGTTCGGCATACAATGCTGCCGCTAATTGCACATTACTGCGAAATTCACCCAAGATAAACATCATGTCCAGTTTATCGCTGTTAGAATAGTCTGGCATTCTTCTAGGTGACAGAATGAACAACACCATGAGTGAATCATATACTAGCTCCCTATAAGTTACTCAGTCACACTGGCCTCCTTTTCTCACGAAAAAATCTTCCGTCTTTCGACCACGATGTCCTATCATTCGCATCATCAAGTCTAGATTAACGATCAGAGCTTTTTTCCCCGAAAAAATAGGATTGAACATATCAATCAATGAACCGGTAAGGTGGTAGACCATTTTTTCCTTATCGAATGCGTCGAGCCATTTCTTAACATCTGGGTCGAAGGCCGCCTGATACAAACCAATGACGTCAGAAAAATGGAGGACTTAATACGAAGAAGATTATTCACCAAATTTTTAATATATTTGAAATCTCCTTTTTTTACAAATGCAGGCTCAATTCCCGATTTGATCAAGTCCGAGAGAGTGTCGATGCAGTTGTAGCTTTCCGTCGAAAAGTCCGTACGCATGTAACAACCCAAGAAGAACAGAATGAAAGTCACTCCGATAAGCCACGACGAAGCGAGCAGACGACAAGTAATGTGCGACAAAACGGCAGGAATCGCTACAAAACATAATTATCCTATGCGCTTTAGGTCTGATAATCCGGAGCCTCCGAGATATCTAGGCCCATGCATGTCGATTTTTATAGAGGAAATATTTTTACCCTTTGTGTGTACGAGGTGGCGCTTTAATGACCGTTGCGACCGTGGTCTTCCATAAATTATCGATGACATTTTAGGGGTCAATTATAAAACTTTTATGAAAGAGAAAGGTTTCACCGTTAAATTAACGTAATTTTTTAGGGGCTATTCACTTTTTATTGAATCTATTTGACAAAAAAGGAAATTATGAGATTTTAACATCGTTGTTTTTTTAGTAAAACAAAACTTCTTGAAGTTGCTAATTCACAGTTTTCATATACCATTAGAGGATTTTTTACCCCTTCAAAACCTTTCATTTTTTTAACCCTAACATTTTGGCATGATTGTTTAATAAAGGTCTTCGGAAATTTTCTAAAACATTTTTTAACTATCCGCGACCTCGGCTTCACCGCTCTACGTCTATACCTTGCCCTAATATTGTAGCAGTCGACGGGGTCATGAAGCTGAACTTGTTTATTTTACGGTGCTAAAAGCGCCACCAAGCGGGAAACACGGCGAACTAAATTAGTCAAAAAAATATTTTCGCTTCACTACATGCATGGGCCTAGATATCTCGGAGGCTCCGTTTTATCTCATATAAATAGATTTCATTGGAATCTTTAACAGGCCATTTTCTGGGTCTTTCAGCTTGAATAAAATGGGACGATATGTATAAACCGTTACGTTTGACGTTATGCATTATATATTTGAACTTAGGGTCGACAGTTGTCATATGTGTGTCAATAGCCAATGAAACGCGAAGGAGGAGTCGCGGCGCTTTCATAAAGTTTTAAATCCTTCCCCTAACCTTCAATCAGATATTAATATTTGGTTAAAGATGCCAAGTGAAATCTTGTATTCTTGCCTATACTCTATGGCGAATTTGTTTCAAATATTAGGGATGCCGTAATTGCTTACGTTCGGCGCAGAAGAGCGAGGCGTTCTCCCAGACATTTTCCAGGGTTTCTTGGGCCATTTTCTTGGCAGCTTTCTTAGTGGGCACCGATTTGTATTTGTTCGTTACGATGGAGTGAATGACGAGCAAAATTGACAGGAGGACCAAGGTTAACGCTAATAAAATTCGCACCTAAAAGAAACATTATCGAAACTCAAAGAATATTTAATTTTGTTATTGACCAAAATTTACTTCGGTGTCCATATTTAAGAAGGCCCAAGAATTGGATGTGACTGTCACTTGGGGGCTGGACACTATAATCAGCTTGCTTATTCCAATGGGCGGAGACGGATTGAAATGGTCCAATCGAGTACGGAAAAATGAGCTTGACATCTCCATCGCGATAACATGAGATTTCTAAAACCGGCGTATGGGATTAATTACTTTTTACTGGTCTGTTCTTAATCAGAGTGTTTCAATATTAGCGCTAAAATCGAATACCTCGAAAAATTCTGGCTTTTCAAGGTCATCGAAACTAAAATAGTTTCCGCCCAGCCTAAAAGTCATCGATAAAATTTTATTAAAATATAATGTGAAATTGTTTTTTTTAACAGTTCATAAGCTGAGATTCGTTTCTGCAAGTTCATTAACGTTGCGTATAGTGAACTCGGGAAAGTACTTTTGGTACAAAACAATTAATTTCGCGGTTGTGTGCGAATAATCGGTTTATTTTTGTAGTTGAGATCCGCATTACGAACAAATTTCAATTACTCGATTTCGTTTGATTTCATTTGATTTTGTTTGATTTCAAAATTTGATAAAATCCAACGGATTTCGTCGGATTTTGCAATTTTTTTCCCGTGATTTCGACGGATTTTGAGATATTTTCCTTGATTTCGTTAGATTTTGTGATTTCTTTTTAGTTTGGATTTCGTGAATTTTGTAATGGATTTCGCGATTTCTTTACTAATTTTGAGATTTATTTGTTGATTTTGAGATTTATTTGTTGATTTTGTGATTTATTTGTTGATTTTGTGATTTATTTGTTGATTTTGTGATTTATTTGTTGATTTTGTTTATTTGTTGATTTTGTGATTTATTTGTTGATTTTGTGATTTATTTGTTGATTTTGTGATTTATTTGTTGATTTTGTGATTTATTTGTTGATTTTGTGATTTATTTGTTGATTTTGTGATTTATTTGTTGACTTTGTGATTTATTTGTTGATTTTGTGATTTATTTGTTGATTTTGTGATTTATTTACCGATTTTGTGATTTCTTTACTGATTTTCTTGGTGATTTCGGATTTTTTATGATCTGAATCACTGTTTAAGCTACTTATATGTAGTATAGCTTAACATCCATTTCTAATACTAATATCAAAAGATGATCTTGGAATATTGAGCCCTGAGGTAAAATCTACTTGACATTCCTGAGCTGATTAGAACCTCCGTTATAATGCTCTAACCATCTGAGTTACTCAAGCCCATTATTGAGCATCAACAGTTATCATATCAAGTTAAGCGATCGGTGTTTCTTTACACCTGCATTTTTACCGGTATTATTGTTCTTTCAAGTCGTTAGTTATTTAACATGGATATGATCCATTAGAAGAAAGTTACTTAAAGGGAGGGTGAAGTGGAAAATCAAGTGAGTTTTTATCGATTCTTCTACTATTTATAAGACCAGCCTGCATAGTGAAACATTCAGGAAATACTTCCGAACGATTTTAAAATACAAATTAGGTTCAGATTTTAAGGATAATTTTAAACAAGGACTGCCGACCAATCGCGTAACGCCCTGCCTTTTTATTAACAAAATTCTCGTGGCACGTTCCGTGTTGAATGAAATTTATCACGAGATTTGATAAAATTTGCGCGCGACGTGACAATCGTGGCGCCAGACATGGAGCGTGCCACGAGAATTTTGTTAACAAAAAGGCAGGGCGTTACGTGATTGGTCGGAAATCTTTCTTTAAAATTATCCTTAAAATCTGAACCTAATTTGAATTTTAAAATCATTCGGAAGTATTTCCTCAATTTTTCACTATGCAGACTGGTCTTAAAATTGGTAGAAGAATCGATAAAAAATCTCTTGATTTTCTACTTCACCCTCCCTTTAAAACCCCACAAGACAATACCAGGCAAAATACAGGTGTAATGAACAACTGATCGCTTAACTTGAGATGATAAATGATGCTACTGTTGGGAGATAGACGAAGAACTGAATATGGTGGTGTGGTGTCTATGCGGAATGTACGACGGAATAGGCAGATGAAGTATTGGACTCAAGTGGAATAGCTAACGTAGAGAGATACGATTTTCGAAATTTCTGTGAACTTTGATAGTGGTTTGGAAATGGCAAACACCTTTTCTCCGATTTGCAGGCTGTGAAAACGATCCGCAGTGGTGTAGCAACCGACACACACACTGAGACACAGACACGGTCGAATCATACATTAGAGGTAAACATATCGATTAATCTCAGACCACCTACCCATGGACAGGCATGAGAATAGGGAGCTAGGTTAGCAAAGTGTAACGCCTGACGAAAGCGCCGCGGTGGCGGCTACTGGAAATTCATCTCCACAAACAGACTCACGTGAAAAATATTAATTCTTGCTCCCTCGAGAATAGTGGCCTTATAGGCGTCAATAGATGCCAAAAATCTTATAAATATGCCAAAGTGAGTAAACCTTTATCATTCGTTTATTTTTAGTTCATCTCATTGAAGATTTATAAACGTTATATTTATAATAGTTTAGTAAATCTAACTCTGGGTTACTTTATAAGACGAATATAATATTAAGCCTTGGCCAAAAACGAATTTTGTCTCTTTAAATGATCACGAGTCACTTGTGGAGATATATTGCGGTCCGCCGACACATGAGGGCGCGTGCTACGTGTTTCAATTTGAAAACCGCGATTTAACACGGGGATGCCTGTCCATGGGTAGGTGGTCTGAGGATTGTTATTGTTATTGTTATTGTTGAAGGGGGTGACGCGTCGCCGCGTCGAGCACCGATACCAAAGGTATATTGTGCGCCCCGAGCTGGTTAGACTGCGAAGAGTCCTGTCGCCTCGATGAATCGGAGAATCCGATTGGCCGAGACAGTAGAGAACTGGTTAGGTTCCATAGTATGCATGTCAAAATGCTCGAACCTCATGGCCGCGAGGTAGTCGCAGCTACAGAGGATATGGGAGGAGCTTTCTTCTACCTCTCGGCAGAACCTACAGAGTGGGTCATCGACGATGCCTAACAAGTGCAGGTGTCTATTCAGCCGGCAGTGTCCAGTGAGGAGACTGGTAACCAGCCTAATTTTACTTTTGGTAAGGGCAAGCAGTTCCTTTGCCCTAGTAATGGAGGGACCCAGGATAAATTCCTTGGCTTGTCTCTGTCCATCCATGTCAAGCCAGAGCTGCAGTTGAAGTGCAGACATCCGGTAGTGAATCTTCTGGCGAATTATGCCATGGGGGATGGGAACCGCAGGCTCAGGTCCGAAGAACTTCGCCTCAGCCCCCCTTTTGGCATACATATCAGCCCTCTCATTGCCCAGGTATCCGCAGTGTCCTGGCACCCACAGCAATGAGGGTTAATCGTAGAGGTAAATATCTTGATTAATCGTAGAGGTAACAAGTTGGGAAAACCAAAATATTACCTCTCCGAGTCAAGAGGAGGACTACTTACAAACTTATTTACCCAGATAGACTAACATGTCTCTTAAAATTCTCGAGTGATCAACTGGTTTCACGCCAATATACCGTTTCATAAATGGGGGTAGGAAAACTGTAATAGTCGACAAAGACCAAATAAAAATATCTAAATGGACTAGTCAAGCTTTCACTATTTTGTGGATTTTACATTTTGTTAGTCCGGCAGCCCGGTAATGTGCACCGCGTTTCGGCTATCGGCTATGCCTTGGCTTCCTCTTCTGAAGCCGACTATCACTCGTAGCAGTAGCCATAGCCCACTCGATCACGCGCATCACGACGCAAGCTGTTCGCTCTATATAGAGCGAGCAGCGCAGCGTCTGCGAGCACGGATCGAGTGGGCTATGCATTGGCTAGGTAAACGTCTTCGCAACTTTAAAAGCCAAGTCTAAATGCGCTCAGTGTTTCTAATCATGGAGATCGGTTTCCTATCAGAAACCGCACTAAAGGCCTGGCAGCCCGGTTGTATGAAAGCCCTACTTTCCCGAATAGAGTGGGGGAAAGCAATTTACGTAATAAATGGAACGGAGTATTAAATAGGTATAGAGTTATAAGAATCAGCAAGAGCTATTTGTAATAATTCCTCCATGTTCTTTTTCGCCAAACTGAAAACTACGCGATTTACGTCACGTTATCCAAAACCCGACTATTTTCTTTGGTGACCGCACTGGCTCAGAACTGAGCACCGTGACGTCAAAATTCAGAAACAAAATCCCGTACTGTAGGACACTGCTAACAGCGCTGCTGAACGCGGCCCAGAATTCCACCATGATGCTTTATTCAATTATAAAATCTAACCCTCATTATTTAAAAGTGTATTTAACTTTCGGCTCACTCTGAACCGTTAAACTAGATTTCCACTCGACCGAAAAAACCCGGCGGAAATCACGCAGCCGACGGTAGAAATTTAAACTTACGCCGGCGTCCAGCGGTAGACCGTTTACACTACGACTGAATTTTTAGTTTGGCGGTAGATATTTTTGGGTCACGTGACAGATTTGAGTGGTTTCCACAACATCTCTTTCACACTCTGAATTGGTATCTTTGTCCCCTTGTCGCTTCGATCGTACAAGAAGGGATATTTTCTAGCCTCCTCACTAAATTCTTTCCTATTAACATCTAATCTCTTTTTACTTCCATTAGATTCATTTTTCTTTCTTGGTTGCATGTTTAAGCTAAGCCTTGGTCAACCACAAAAAAATGGCGGCTATAAAATCTATCTCGCATATGCGTGCGCACTTGAAATTTATGACGTAGTCAGTGGGATAATTTCATTGGCTGAGACACCGGCGTAACGCCGAACACGACCGAAAAAATAGAACACAACTTACGCCCGACCGAACGGTAATTCCGTCGGGCTCGGCGTAAAGATTTTTCGGTCGAGCCCCTTTCTGCCGGGTTTCCGTCCTGTTTTCCGTCGAGTGGGAATCTAGCTTTAATGGCTCTGCGTTACAGAAACGAAAACCAAGCGTTTACTTTCTGGTTCTCTAGGCCTAATGACAAATGAAAGTTCATTTGACCGACATGATAGTGTTCTTCTTAAAATCCCTTAAGAAAGGATTATGCTTTAAACAGATGTAGTATAGCTAAAGTAATATATAAACATCCATTTCAAATAATATTATAAAAAATATTCTTGGGATATCAAAATAAAACAGAGCTTTATAGAAACAAAACTACTAAAGGCATCGTAATTACGAAAAATATTTCCATATATTCACTTAATATTATGGAAAAAGGGAATATTAAGGTTCTGTAGGATTTCTTTACACATGAACACAAGGCATACTGCTAACGCGGTGCACTAATTTAACAACGGACAGACACACACAGACAAACACATAGACTGCTGTTTTACCCTTTCCGTATTAATTTTGAGTTGAGAGACATGATTATCTTAAATACTAAAATAAATATAATTATTATAATAAATTTTCTTCGTTAGTTATTCACCTTATTCAGCGTTACATCCTTTTTAAAAAGAACAATTAAACATTCTTGAGAGACTTGACTAATATTGACGTTTGAATTGAAGGATACGACTGTTGTTTCGCCATACTCAAATAGGTAGTATATAAGGGTTTCGAATCGCAGCTATGGATAAGAACAGCGCAATTGCGTGAACCTTTGGTGGAAGCCACACCATAGGGAGGCCAGACGTTTCTCGTAACCCTGGCCGATCGCCGCGTATGTCTTAACCTTAAGGATGATGGTGGTGTAGAAGCCAGGTGTACAGACTGGTGTCCATGTGGGATGGACAAAAACAAAGACCAGAAGATGGTGGTGTTAGAAGCCAGGTGTACAGACTGGTGTTCATGTGGGATGAACAAAAGACTAAATGATTGTGGTGTTGAAGCCAGTACGTACAGACTGGCGTCCATGTGGGATGGACAAAAACAAGGACCAGAAGATGGTGGTGTTTAGAAGCCAGTAAGTACAGACTGGTGTGCATGTGGGATGGACAAAAGACCGGATGATGATGGTGGTGCTTAGAAGCCATTAAATACAGAGTGGTGTCCATGTGGGATGGACAAAAGACCGGGGTGTTAGACAGACAATGGAGTAATACGCATTGTAAGCGGAATACAATTTTCTAAATTTCCGGTCCGGAATTTGGGAAAACGTTTGCTCCGATTTGAAAACTGCGAACGCGGTTCCCTGGGGTGTAAGTCAATAACAACAGACTGACACACACACACACACACACACAGACAGACAGACAGACACGTCGAAATTAGAACCTCTCCGTGACATACGTCACTCGGAGAGGTAAAAATGTCGATTAATCGTCGGTATACGATTATAATGGATTAATAATTCGAGTTTTCCAATTTTCGCACACCCATTTTCGCGAAGGAGACAGCGAGGAATTCGGAACTAAGTGAAATTTGTCTCGTTCGGTCCAAATAATAGTCGAATCGAATTGCAAGTGTTAAATTTACTTTATGTTGAGGAATTGTTCTAAATATTCAGCCATGAACTTCATCTGTTCCACAAGAACCGCCGAATACTAACAAGAAATTAAAGATGAATTGTCATCAATAAATCAATCTTGATATTCCGAGACCCCAAAGACTCGCTTCAACAACGCCAAAGAATTTTGATAAACTCACCTTAGGTGTCGAACAATTAATAGTTGTCTCATTTGCGTACCTTTAATAGTCAATTAAATTTCAAATCAACAATAAAATTAGGTTTTGAAAATTGTATTTCTACCTGTATTTGAAATATCGATCATTTCCAACAAATTCAATTTCGTTCAATGCCATTTTGGGCTCCACTTAAATTCTAGAATAGACAATCCGAAATCTTCAGAGACTGAGACTAGTTAAGAGTGTTCGGTTCTAAACTGAAACATAATTAGAGCACGAATGTAATTTTTTTGCATGCCTTTATTTCCTATTAATCAGTCTGTTTTTAAATTCATTTCTTTATGGTAATAACTATAATTTTGATCAATCGAAGCGTTTGATTTGATTGATTGCACATGGATATTAGAAATATTCAACGCTAATTCAATTAGATTTAGTGAAACATTTTTGATCAGTATTTCTTCAGTTGTAACGCCCAATAACCCCAGACGGACATTGGGTAAGGCGTATTTACGCACCCCGTGAACTGCGCTTTCTGTTAACCACTCTCTACTTTTTAAGCTGTTTGCCTATAGCAAAAAAGCTTTATACGGCGACCCCTGGAAGCAGGCTTGCTGGCAGGCAGGCAGGCTTGCTGGCAGGCAGGCAGGCTGGCTGGCTGTTTCGCGTTCGCGTTCATTTTCGTAAATTTAAATTTCGCGGCAGAGCTCGCCGGAATTTCATTCTCCACCGCACTAGCGACATCTATACTAAATTCGATCATATTTTCGACGAGAAAATGCTGACACTCGGAGGCAGCGGGATTCGAACTTACGAGTGAGTGACGACGCCGGTGTGGGGTGCGGATACTCAACGTCTGCGCCACTACGGATTGTTGTTATGCTATCGATATTTTTCCTATACCTTTCCACGCCTTGCTTATTGGTAGCGGGAATCCCTAATTTCGGGTTTTGTTAAAGACAATTTCACACTGCAAACAGCGTTAATATGCCTTGGGGCATATCTTGTTTAAACTACAGTGAGTGTAATTTAAGAATGAAGCTTGACGAAATTATAAAAATTTAAAAAGTTCCATATTTATTCTTTTGCGGTGACTTCAATCTGATCAAAAGTTTTGCTAACCAACGTTTCAATATTTGGACACGCGAGAATATTTACCCTTTCTGATTTTGAATTCTACTATAGTTAGTAGTGTTCGTACGGGGACCCCGACCCCGACCCCGAAAACCGGGGATCCCCGACTTTTTCCCCCGACCCCGACCCCGGTACCTAACATGTAAAATGTAGTCGGGGTTTTTTTCGGGGTTAGATTTTGGTTAGGTTATTTTTAGCAAATTATTTTTTGTCCTGCGCCAAAAACAATCATCTCATTCGTCTCAAATAAGTTCTCCGCTTCTCCTTTATGAAAAAAAGGGCAAGGGGGTAACTAACAACAAATAAAATACGGTAAAAACAGTCACCAAAATTCCAAAGTTCACCATCCTCCCTCTCGTGGATCGGCGGCCCTCCCCCGTCTTTTGTAATGGCAGTGGTCTTTCGTGGGACTCGTAGCTCGGAAAGTCGAAATTTATTGGGCTTTTTTACAGTTTCTTGCCTACTAGCTAAGAGTCACTAGCTAAGTGCGATACGAAAATAAAGATTCTTTCCAAACAACCAGAAATTTAACGATTTTTTTATCATTTTTCCAAACTTTTTCAGCATGCGATGTCTTACCCCGACCCCGACCCCGACCCCGATTAAATTTTTACCCCGTACGAACACTAATAGTTAGCCTCATATTATACACCAATTAAAACCATTACATCGGTTTTTCAGTATGAAATTTACTTTAAATTAAGGTAATTATTCTTGTAATATACTTTAATAGCTTTTATTTAATAAGCTCACGAAACTTTGAAGATAACTCGATATCGGAAACCAAAACTTCGAGTGTTTCAAGTGTAAAATAGCATTTAAGATTTTAAAATGAAAATTCTGTACCTGTATTTAAAATATCGGTTATTTCCAAGAAATGCCATTCCGTTTACGCAATTTTAGGATAGCCTTGCCTTATCAAAGGTTGTGATAGATGCTGAGAATGGACAAAACAAGAAACATATATTTTCACTAGGGTTCGAAAATTACGGTAATTTTGGAAAATGGTAAGGTAATTTACCGCGTAAATTACCGTTCATGGTAAATTACGAAAATTCAAAAATAAATAATATTGATCGTTTTTAAGCTAAATACTGAAAAATACCACTTGAACATAGCTATACCTTTTAAAGCATCGTAGTGTACATAATTTAAAAACCGAGTTTTGATGTTTGCAGCTCAAAATACTTTTGAACAGCAACATCCACTTTCTTCCTCTTACCAATTTTGCGAATTATTGCTATTTCAAGTTTTTAGAACAAAATCCTGACAAATACAGCTTTTCCAGCTGTCGCAAAGGAACTCGACAACAAGAATAAACGAGAAAATACTATTTAATTTCCTTTTTCAATTTTTTCCCACAGTTGCCGTTCGCCCTTGTATAACTTACTCATGTGAAATCCTAATTTCACAAAATTATTATTTCATTTTCATTTTTTTCTTTCTATCATAAAAAAATAAAAAATAAATAAATAATGATTATGTGAAATTAGGATTTTATGGGCAAAACATGGAGCATTTAGACCATTTTCCAAGAGAACGAAACGAGTATTCGGTGGTAAATTACCACGATGGTAATTTATCAGCGTAAATTACCACGGTAATGACCAGGGTAATTACCGTTTTCGTAACTTACCCGAGAAAATCGTAAATTACAGTTACCCTGGTAAATTACCGTGTAAATTTACCGATTTAGAACCCTAATTTTCACCCTCCCTTTACATTAGCTAGTTAATTAATTTGAATCATTTTTCTAAGTTACATTGCTATATAGTTTTGTTGCGCTCTTCATTTGACAATTGCCGATAAATTTCACGCCACTAATCAGAGAGTTAGAAAGGTTTGTCCTAAAAATTAACCCCAGATTCAAGTCTCTTTTTAGAGCATTTTAAACTTACGACCGATGTTAGTTGAAATGTTGGTGTCAAGTGTTTTTAGAATGCAGAATTTGAATGATGTGTAGCCCCGTGATGACGTTCACTCCCGCTCAATAAAACTGTTTCGAGGGTTCAAATCGAATTGCGAACTAATTATTGGATTTCCATGATTACTTTTTTGTCAGGCCTCAAAAATTGGGTAAATATTTTAGAAATAAAAAAATAAACAAGATTAGAAATGTTGGACGTGTATGGTTCAATACGGCGGTTTCCTGCGGGAATATATTTATCTTTCAAAAACTGTAATAGCAATTCAACCATGAAGAAGAAACATAACGGTTTGTAGCTTTTTCAATAAATTTACTTCATCATATTATGGCGAAATAATATAGGTCAGGTTTTATTGAACGCATAAAAGTCATTATTACAATTTAATCTTTCAACTTTTAGAGAAAAACTCAATATTTGTAACTTGCGTCACTCGTGTGAAAAGTTTTTGTACGCAAACCTTGGTACGCATCTATCCTGAAGTCCATTATATTAGCATAGGAAGGAACCAAAAGCAGGGTTTGGGTCTCCCCTCTATTGTGTAGCAATACTGAAGATGGGCGACACATTCGCCACCTCGCGATAACATTTCTCAGATCTCCGGTTCGTTTAGGTGCGACTTGTACGCCAAAATTTTCCCTATTGAGAGATTGACAACCATTGGCTGAAAATGAACGCTGGACCAGAAAACGCCCCCTTCCACTGTAAAACCGAGCCCTCTTTAGCATAGAATCCGGAAAAGGGATGTGGGGTGTGAATTTTGGAACAGTCAAGGTCATTCAGTTTTTTGTGACTCTTCATAAACCTATTGAAAAAAACTATTTAACGACCGTGGCCGTTCCATTTTTTATTTTTTTTTATAAATCAAACGTGCTATATTGCGATATCTTAAGGCCCAGTCACACGCTCGTGCTTTAACGCGCACTTACTTGTGCAAACCGGTTTGTATCGGAAAACCCTAGCGTATGGACGGGAAGACGGATGCTCGCGCAAGCCCTCAAGTGCGGCTTGAGTAAACGGCGCGCTAGCAAACAAGTTATTTGTGCAAACTCGGCCTGCACGGTTAATCGTGTACGTTTGTACGGTGGACCCCCTCGATACAGCAGTACCGGAAATAAGCATAGTAATTATCCATGTGCCATTAGGATGGTGCTTGGCATAATATTACCGGTGTAATACTGAATGAGTATTGAAACGAAGGTTATATAACAGCTACAACTCCTATAATATTGCTCCATGGTGACGGATTTGTAGCAGCCGATCAGGGATGGCCCGCCACGTAATACTCCAGAGTCGTCTGCTTTTCGTGTCGTCTGCCGTGTGGAACTTGAGGACGCTCTGGATCAACCGAGTTTGCGCAACGAACCTAGCATGAAGCATGAGCGTATGACCGGACGACAGTAGAGCGCGCAAACTGTCACACGCGCATGCGTAGATAATGCATCGTCAAAGGGTTGGCACGTGCAAACTCGGCTTGCACGGCAAAGGTGGAGCATGTGGACAGGGACCAAGCCGTGTGTTCCGTCGAATTGCACGTGTTTTTTTTCCCGTTTGTGCAAGATTCACTTGCATCGTTCGGACGGCGGGTGTGTGTTCCAGGTTTTGGTGCAATCTATACCGTTCAGGTAAGCGCGCGTAAAAGCACGAGCGTGTGACTGGGCCTTTACCCCAGCAGAGACGTTCGCTATGCCAGCTATTGTAATTGTTTACTTCCTAAGTTAATTAAATAAACTTCTGCTATTAATAATCACCTCAAAATGTTTGAGGAATAGGTAATACCGCTGAGGAAAAATCGTTTAACCACGCAAACTCTACGCAGATGGGTTAGTTTCCAAGAATTTCAACCTGTGCCACAGTCTAGGATCGAACTTCGAAACCTGGGACCCCATTGCTGCGAGGCGAAAGTGCTAACCACTTCGCCCCCTCAGCAATACAGGAGTAGGATGAGGACTTGAAGTACAGGGCTGTAGTATTGGCAGTAGTGAACAAATTTCGGTATTTTAGAAGGCTTCCGTCGTGCGTATAGTCCCTGAGAGAAAATATTGGTTGAGCTAAACACATTTTGAACGCCCCCTTCTCCTCCATCTTAATCCTTTATCTGAACCTCCTCTGTGTGGAGGACCTACCGAACCTACCCCTACCTCATTTTGTTTGGCCATATTCCGTTTGAAGCGTCTCATTTTTGGAGGAAAAATTCAGAAACTAGCACCAGGGGGCCAACTGTCGATGTCTTTTCCACTATATTCATATATGCCAGGTACATCAACTGCTTTAATTTATGTTATTTCTAATTACCTTTGAAACAACTGATCTCGAAAGGAGTCTTCATTCGTGTTGATCAGGTTCTCTTACACGTCACTACGTCTTACTTTATTTAAATTCATTCCAACTATAAACTAAGTCCTGGTGGAATTATTTTAAATTACCTTATTCTTTCCTGGTCTAATTAAACATCTAAGCTTTAAGTATATATTTAAAAACCACAAAATTTAATTAAACCCGAAAGGATAACAGTAATATCCTAACTTAAAATATGCATTAGCTTTAAATTTAAAACTATACTCTATTTTAGAGAAGAACGGTATATTTTTAAAGCTCAGTTCGCACTAGACAAGAAAGGGCTTATGGAGCAAACCGCCAGATTTTCGAGAAAACATGGCAAGGTTTTAACAAACTGAAATCAATGCAAAGAGGGTTCTAGCGTGCTCAAGATGAAAAATAAACCATTTAATTATTTTACTAGAACAACATTGCATGTATTACAGTTAACTCGAACCCATCCAACTTTTACCCCAGAGGGGATTCAAAAATCTCAATTGTTAGTCTCGATGCTCGGTTTTCAGTTCGCTAGAGCCCTTTTTTTCTGAAACTTGGCCTTTAAAGTTTCTTTTGTTATTTTCGGTCAAGTGAGAACCTAGCTTAATAAATAGCCCTACATGCATAATATAAGCCAAATTAAAATTATAGTTGACTTCAAATGTATAGTATAATATTAGAGAGAAACTTTACATCGAGACCTATTTAAAATTTTAAATCCCCTTATGACTTCAGTCCAACCGCAAACCGTTTACATTGCAAACGAATGTTATATAATGGGTATAAGTACGTAAAAATAACTTTCGAAATATAATTGTTACCAAGTGATACAGTTATAAATTGTTATTTATTCGTGGTTGCGTTATCAGCGGAAATATGTAACATACATTTACATTTTTAAGTAATGATTACAGATACCAGAAGTGAGATGAGGCTAGAAGTGAAGGGCTCTAGCATTGGTAATAGATCAACAAATTTGAGGATTTTATGCCGCTTCAATCGCGCCTACGCTAGAGAGAAAAAAAATTGGTCGAGTTCCAAAAACATATCCTACCCCTTCCCCTCAACCTAAAGCGGCGAAACACGGACGCGGGTGATTGAATCTAGTTCGGCCGTCTACCACCGCGAGCGTCTCACGTTTTGGAGGGGAAATTCAGAAACCGCTACCAGAGGGCCAACCGTTGGTGTGTTATCAAGAATATTCACTTTCGCCAAGTGAAGAATTTGGTTAACTCAGTACTTCTAGTCTCATCTTACTTCTGCAGATACTGAATAACAACGCAAAGTTTCCTACAAAGGGAGACAAATAATTATTTATGTTTAGGCCTATTTATTTTTTTATCGAGCTCTCGCCTTTTCTTAAAGTGAGAATGAAATGATTTGACAAGCATTTTTAATCTATTTAGACATTAAGCAACAAAAACCGGTGGTTGGACCGAAGTACAGGGGGTTCAATGTAGTATTTTGAGTCGAAAATGTTCTGTGACGTTTAACCTTATAGGGACACAGTTTACAAGTTAAGATTGGACGATTGTCACGTCGCGCGCAAATTTTATCAAATCTCGTGATAAATTTCATTAAGGGGTCATCCCTAAAACACCTATCAAATCATAACCCAAAACAATGACCATTGTGGCAAAATGTCATTTTCGACTCCAAAGAACATGCCCCTCAATTTATGCCAGGCTTATCAAAAACACCCTGTAATATTGAGAGTATTTTCAATGTCACACTTGTGGTATAAATATTACTTCTAATATTACATAATTTTAGATACCATTAAAGCACCTATAGGCTTTCCTGGAACTCTGTTTTAGATAGAGGGGGGGGCTGGGGTGGTAGTGGGTAGACGGAAATTATGCTAGAGCCCAATTACGCATTAAAATACCGTTAGCGCCCCCACAATACCTTGATTATCAAATCATAAGCTTTATAGCAAACACGTAACGTGTATCGTTAAATAGCTAGTCTAGGGTGAAACGTAAAACTGGGTCAAACATGAACGGAATTACTAATCGACTACATGTAGCCCGAAATGAAATTGACCCCTTGGGTGACCCCTATACTACTCAAATATTAATCAAAGACCCAGGAGAGAAAAAATTATAACAGAAAATTCTTGTATGAGAATCGTGATAATTTTTTATCGCTTTTTCCGTAGTGTCTGGCTCGGTTTCTCTATTAGGACAAAACAAATTTAATCTCCGATAAATAGATAATAATTTTAATCACGAGCATTAAGTTCTGACTTATAATCAACGCCTGATCAAACTGCTATACCTAGGAAGCTAAAATTTACGAGGGGCTAGTCATTCGCCAAAATTTTGTACACCTGATTTCTGATTTCTGAATTTTTTTGTGAATTCCCTTGATTTCTGTGATTTTGATTATTTTCGGTGATTTCCATAATCTTTACACTGATTTCCCGTTATTGCCGCAGATTACTTGTGACTCCTGTTTGAATTCCAATGAATTTCGGTGATTTTTTGCTGAATGCCGATATTACCACTGGATTCTTCGTGAATTTCGATGAACGCAGTGATTATTTCTATTTCAACTGATTATGATTTTTATTTTGGATTTTCGAATTCCTCGATTGGTTATGTGAGATAATTTCACGAAATGCGTGATTACCGAGGTGATTTCAAAAGATTACTAGTAAATCATTTGATTATTTCTGATTTTCTCAAGATTTCACGTAATTTCCAGTGATTATCGGAGATTTCTGATTACCTTTGATTACCCGCAAGAATGAATGTGGTTAGTGATGATTTACTAAGAATTCTAGAAATCAAGTAATCGATTTCTGTAATCGGTTTTGTACACCCCCCCCCCCCACGTGTTTTATTGGGTTTTATCCTTTCAAAAACCCACGTGTTCTATTGGGTTTTATCCTTTCAAAAACCCACGTGTTTTATTGGATTTTATCCACTAAACCCCCCACTTAATAAAACCCATCACTCGAGGGGGAAACCACTATTGATTTTAATGTACACCGTACTACAGATTACACGCTATTACAAAATATATTACGATATTATTTGTACTACACTTATTACGTTTTAATTACATTATATTTGTTGGTACTACAAAAATATTACACCGTACTACAAAGTGTTATCTAGTATTAAGTCGTACTATAAAAATTAATATCTGGTATTACTCCGTATTACAAGGTATTACACTATTTTTAATCTTATTACGATACCATAAGTTAATTATAAGGTATAATTAACTTATGACGATACTGATATTTCACTTCACTTATTACGCTAGACTACATAAATTTGATGATATTAAAAGATATTACAACACATTACCAGATTTTACATGTTATTACTAAATATACCACCAAAACTTACAGATACTACTCAGTGCAATGTTAAATCTGTTAGTTTTGCCCCAAAAAATTCAATAATAGGCCTTAATGTGAATTGAAGTTGTTTACGCATAGGCCTTTGTATGTACTCAATGGAAGAAGGAAATTATCAAAAGAATTTTTTATTTAAAACTCATAATATTCTATAATATTATTCAAGACTTAAAAAGTTTTAATTTTTCAGTAATATTGGTGGTCAATGTCAAAGCGTTTGATTTAACTTCAGGTCTTGGAATAGTAAAACGGTAATATTTTATGTCAAAGTAGCCGTGGGCATGCATGTCCACGACACGCAATGTTCCTTGCAAGTCCCACGTATACCAATTGCACAAAACTCCCAGGCCCCTTGCGGACTTCTTTGGTGGCTTAGTCGGAGCGCTATTCTTTGAGTATTCTCTTTCCTTGCCCGAACCTGTCAAATAAGAGAACCCCAAGACTAAACCCACCAGGAATCCTTTTTGGTTACATTTGGCAGAGATTCTTTCGAGGTTACCCTTTTTATTGCTGGACTTATCGCTTAGCTGCATATACTTTGAAAAATAATCGCTAGGTTTCTTTGAAACATAGTCTGTGATTCCAAGTAACAGTCGTTGGTGTCCAAGTTGAATTTCAAAATCATTAGGACAGTCTACATAATTTCCGTAATAGTCTTCTGGGTTTTCGCCGTCCTTGATAAACTTTAGAATTTTCGTTTTGACAAACTGTTCCATTCTTGTTATATCTTCGCTTGTCAGTGTTCTCATGGACAATTGGTTGTCAAACCCCATTATTCTTAAAAGATTTTTTAAATAAACTGGTAGTTCTATAGAGAGATCTGAACAAACTATGGACCAAAATCTATCTCCTGGTTTAGGTGATGCCATATCTGACCCGATCTGACCCTAAAATCACCAACAGGAACGATATAAAGATTAGAACAATGCTGCGCAATGTCAGATAATACGCGAGTTCGAATGGAGAAACCGAGGGTCTTTAGTCTTTACTTAAATTTAGAATGAAATGGACAAACAGTTTTATAATCGATTTAGATAGGTATCAAAACCAATGAAAAATCTTACCAAATAGTTTTGGTTAGTTTTATATAAATTTTCAATGTCTCCAAATATCAAGTGCAAAGTTTTTTAGTTGAAATAGTGACCAACTACTTTGAAAAAGTGACTAAATAGTAACTAAATTATAACTAAAAATCAACTTAATATTAAATCTTTAACTAGGAAACTTGAAAGAAAACATTGACAAGGCCTAGCATAAAAAACCGCCTGACTGACAATTAAAAATTCCACAACCAAACGAGTTAATAATGTAAAGAAATTTACAGTTTGTCTAACCGACTCAATCAAATTTAAGGTCGTTTACAATATTTCTGATTTAAATTACCAGTTTAATCTAGAAATAGTTAAGAGAAACTGACCTGTAAGCTTTCTATAACTAGAACCTCTCTCCAAAAAATAGCATACTGCGCGAAAAGCGTACTCTATTACGCGGCGCTTTAGCCCACTCAATCATGCTGGCAGCGCAACCGAAAATACCGCGAAAACCAGTGTGAAAGAGAATTTTTTTTCATTTAAGGACTATCTTTTTTACTAATACAAGAAAACTTTGGAATATTGCCCTATTACACCCGTTTTTTGTAATAATTTACCATAATACGTGAGACTTGAGAAATTTCCGATACTACATTGTATTATAAAAAACAACACCGTATTACAGAAAATACATAGTATTACAAAATAATACACCGTAATACAAAAAATACACCGTAATACATGAATCTTTTCAAAAATTACTTCGTATTACAAAATATTTCCTTGTATTACACGAATCCCAGCATATTACCTAGTAATACATAATATGACAGGGAATACATTATACTACTTCGTATTACTTAAATATTACAAATATTATTTCGTACTACAATCTAAAGCGTACACCTAATACACAAAGTGGTTTCCCCCTCGCCATCACTAAGAGTCTAAGATCCTCAATTTTGATGAGTTTCAAAGCTAGAATAATTTAATTTTAAAGATAGCTTAAGATACTAGTTGTTTCAACTTTAAAAGTACCATTTAATATTGTTTATTATTTTAATAAAACATTTTAAGACTTTTTTATTAAAATAATTAGTGACTATTGAATGACAATTTCTATAATGCACACAGTTCCTAAATATAAAATACCAATAAAACCCGATGGGCTGGGTTTTTCTTCAACCCTTTATTTGATGGAAACCGCCATACCATAAGTTTATAAGATATGTTCCATAAGTTTGTCAATTAGTATACTGAGAGCTTGTCTTGAAGTGACGTAGGTCATAGATTCGAGGTAAAGCGACGCCTGGCGAGGCGCTGCTGTTAAAGGCTTAGTACAGACTAAATAGGATTAAGATTAAAATTAACCGAGTGTTTTTCTCGCTTTCGTTCTCAAACTAGCTCGAGCTGTAAGTCATTAGCGTTAGAAGGTATAAGTCGAGGGGGTCGATCATTCGTGAAATCCCGTACGCTACCCGCGAAATCCAACTTTAGAAATCCGAAATCAATGCTGATTTCGAAATCCCATAAAAAAAATCCGAAATCCATAACAAAATCACAAAATCAGTAAATAAATCGCGAAATCCTCTACAAAATTCACGAAATCTATAATCAAAAGAAATCACAAAATCCGACGAAATCACGGGAAAAACCTCAAAATCCAACGAAATCACGGGAAAAACCTCAAAATCCAACGAAATCACGGGTAAGACCTCGAAATCACGGGAAAAATCGCAAAATCCGACGAAATCCCAAGTTGGATTTTACCAAATTTTGAAATAAAAAAAAATCCGATGAAATCAAATGAAATCCAACAAAATCAAACGAAATCCATCAAAATCAAACGAAATCCGAAGAAATCAAATTGGATTTCGAAATCCCTTACGCTTTTTCCAAAACGTCCGATCCCTCGGTATAAGTAGCGTCATACTTATGGTACATAGATTATAAACATATGCTAATTTATACTCGGGTTTATCTTTAACTCTACACAGAGTCAGTTAGAAGACAGTAGTAATTTGCTCTTCTAATTCGTTTTTAATGTCGACGTAGAACTGGAAATTTATAGGGAAATACTTTTTAGAAAATGAAAAATTTTATCCAAGGCCGTTTCTGTCCTTAATTAACAGGAAGTAGACCTAGCTCTTGTTCTCTCCGGTAGTGGTGGTGTAGGATTTTAATGATCTAGAAAGACATACAGACCTACGCACCATGACTGTGAAAAGCAACTCTTTGGTAAAAAGAAAAAAAAACGAGAAAAACAAAAACCGGGTATCTCTCAACCAGGAATTCAAATATCAGATAAGACCGGAAAATGAAATTGAAATTTAAATACTCTGTAATTTTCGCTGATATGAAAGAGGCTTATTTTTAGGTCTAGTTTAATATTTTTATACGAGAACTGCATTAGATGCCTTTGTAAAGCTAGACGGTTCAAATATACCAAAATTTTTAAAAATTACCACCTATTCAAAACAAGACCATACCTTACTTGTATTGATCGTTAAACAGTTTATTATCAGGCAAAGCCGTTGAAATTCGGGAAAGTTATGGTTACTTCTCTAACCGACATTTTTAAAGATGGCGGCATTTAAAACCAAAAACAGACAGATGGCATCTTGGCTAAAAATTCGCCTTTGATCTAAACAATGCTAATACGTTGATATTTAGTATTAGATTTTTAAATTACGAAGAAAGTTATATTTTGTTAATCAGCGGCCACCTTCAAAAATTTCGACCAAATAATTAAGCTACTAATATTTTAACAATATCATTGATTACTTTCGTTTTCACAGTTTAAAGTACAACAATTAATTCCTTTGGATCAGGCCGAAGACATCTTGGCCAAAAAATTCGCCTTTGCGATGCTAATACGTTGATACGGTAATAGTTAGTATGGGGCGCTGCAGGTTAGCTGTGGCATAGGGGCTAGCCACCACCCCTCTATGCATTGTAAGGGACCCACCTGAAAATAAGCCACAGGCTTAGTGTGGAAATACCTTCATAGACAAAAGCTTAGATTATTATTACTATTATATTTAGTATTAGATTTTTAAATTACTAAGAAAGTTATATTTTGTTAATCAGCGGCCATCTTCAAAAATGGCGACCAAATAAGCTACTAATATTTTAATAATATCATTGATTACTTTCGTTTGCACATTTTTTAATACGTCTACTAAATCGTTTGACTGTGGAATGTTTATAAATTGCAATATATATCGGATGTATGGCTTCTTTTAGACATAGTCTTTCTGTTTAAATATACCATCAGTTCTCTCGACTACTTTATTCTGGGACGCAAAGAAAAACCCTTATATTACCAAAAGTAATATAAGAAACCTCCCTGGTATTACATAGTAAAATAACTTCATTTTAAAATAAACATTTATATTTTGTACTAGACTTATTACGAACGAGGGGGATTTAGTTAACATCAGGGTTGTTTGATTTAAATCAGTTTGATTTAAATCACTGATTTAAATCATGATTTAAATCAAGCGATTTTTTTAAAAAAATCATTTGATTAAAATCAAGAATGTATTTTTATTTTTAAAAAATGTTTTCTAAGATTCCAAGAAGTAGTTTAAGAAACTCGAGAAGAAACTTAACTAGAAAAGACCTAAAATTATGTCACGGTTATATTTTTATACCCAAAATCAATAGTTCACATTTTTATGAAATTCCTAGTTTTAGCCAATTATTCCTTTATTTTGTAGTCCCGAGATTTCTTCATTCTCACGCTATGACCAAAACTTCAAACCCTTGCCGCACCCTCAATACTAGGCTTCTCGAAGAGCCCCGTTCTACGATTCATCCATCACCCCTTATCTTTCGTTGTAGGCCCAAAAATGTCCAAGCGAATGTTTTTCGGGTTATGGGTTAAAATGTATATGGGGTTAGAAATATGCTTTTGTGTTTAGTTAGGCGGCTTATGCCATTTGAACTTTATTTTTGTATTGTTGTATTACTTTTAAAATGTATTGGTATTACTCGCGTTCGTTTTAGCGGTGCCACTTAATGGTACCTGGTACCATTTTCTAAATTACTCTCTCTCGGGTGGCTAATGGCATCCATAGATATGCTCTCTCTCTTCTTGAACTTGGAACCTTCACCGCACTCCTGAGAATTAACTAATTGGACTCAAACGCGTTACCTTATTGGTCAAACCGGAAAAGCCCGCGAAAAGAAGACACGGTTATTGGTCCACTGGAAAAGCCCGCGAAAGGAAGAAATATGGAGACTAAAATTAAAAGTGCAAAGAGTTACTTTTTGGAGAGGCCTCGACCTGGAAGGAAGGACGCAAGGGTCCGGTAAAGACAAGGGACTCCGCCGAGCTTTGGAAGGAAGTCTGTTACACTAAGTACTGACCAGTACTTAGGCGTTGCTTCGGAAGAGCCAAAACCAGCGATAAGACAAACGGGCCGGTATTAACGGTGTGCGTGATTAATTCGCGACTTCACAGTGCGGGAAACGAGATATATACGAGAGAGAGAGAGAGCGCCGAAGTAAACTGGTACCGTACATGACTTTTGCTAAAAGACTGTTTCGAGTAATGATTATGTTGAGGGCTTAATTGTGCATGATAATTTAAGATTAGTTTATATGTACCGAATTTTGCATGTTTTATTATTTTGCGGGATTTTAACATTATTTATGTCGGGGATTTATTTCATTTATTCTTTTGTGTTGGTCTGGGCCTTCTGCCCTGACTCAAATTAATGCTATGATATTAAAATTTAATTCGCTTGGACATTCAAACCATTTCTCGTTATTCCACCTCAAATCATACCCCTAGACATACTTTAGACCCGGTAGATTAGAAATATTTCGAGAAGCCTCGTTCCTTATGCTAGCCGCTGGAAGGGAAGCCAACTTGTTTTGAGATTATAGAAAAAGCGGTTACATAACTGGGGGTCCGTCCGGGATCTTCCATAAAGGTTTCCCTGTTTATTTTTATTTATATATATACGAGCTTCTCGTGATCTGTCCAACGCCCATGAGTGACACGGATTCGGATAGCGATTCCCCTTTTAGTGAAAGTTTTGTATTTTGCCTCGATTGTATCCCTAGTTTAGGTCGTCACCACAGTTGCCCCGATTGTCTACGAGCCTTTCAGTCCCAGGAGCGAGACGCTCGACATTTGCGGTTACAGACCTCGCGCAACCTACCCCCAGCCCAAGTCATGGCTGATCCCCGCGCTACTGATAACAACCCTAACCTTCCCAATGATCCGGATAATGCCGTAGCTCCCCCGGTGCAAAGAAATGGTACCCCTAGTCAGGCTGACCAGACAAATCTTTTAGCCGCGTTAGCCGCCCAAATTCAAGCCCTTACCACCACCATTGTGGCTAATAATAATGGTCACCAAAATGGCCAACAAAACGGCTACCATAATCGAAATCATAACGGGAATGGGGTTAGGCATGGTGAAGAGGAGGAAGTTGAGGCCACGCCTTCCGCATGGATACCTCAAATCGAGACGCCAAAATATTATGGCAGTGACGATCGATCCCCCTCTCTGGGTGAATTTTTAATTAAGGCTAAAAGCTTACGCATTAGTCGAAATATCCCCATGCCCATTTTCTTAAACCGGTGGGTTCCCACTTTACTGTTTGGCCCCGCTTCCGATTGGTGGCTCGAAAACGAGGGAAATTTTGAAACCTGGGATGATTTTGAAGCCGCGATTAGAGATGAATTTGGGAATGAGGACGAAGATGATAGAATTCGCGACATGATTGACGCTCGCAAACAGCAGCCCAAAGAGACTTCGCAAGATTACATAAACGCCATGCAGGATCTAATGCGAAGATTAGAAACCCCCCTTAGTAACAAAGAAAAGGCTACGAAAGTCTTCAAAAATTGAGACGTCCCATCCAACAAATTCTGTTGCCCAAAAAGTATACTTCCCTTAGGGAATTGATTGTCGATGTTTCTCGGGCTGAGAGTTTTCTCGGTGGAGACTCTATGACATCTTCAACCCCCCTGGCAGCTCCTAGCACCCCCAACGCGGCCCCTAGTACTGGTCCCCCACTTAACTCGGGCCAAAGTAACTATCCGCGCAATAATACCTGGAACCCCCGTCAAACGCCGCGCCCCTCTAATTTCAACAGGTATGAACCCCCTCCTGGTTGCTTTGAATGCGGAAGTCGATCTCACTTCAAAAGTGAATGCCCCCGATTGCAACGTGGAAACTGGCGCGAAACTAGACCCCCTAGACACCAGGGAAACGGGAGGAACGGCGGGAACTCGGACCAGGGAGCCGCGTTTGCCCGTCGGTCCCGACAATAAACATCCCAAAGCCGTGCATAAAGGGTCACCTTCCAATTTCAGAAATAAACTTAGATTCTCTTAGGAAGCCATGGGGAGAAAAACTTTTGTTTATTCCTGTAGAATTTGGAGGTATTTCTTGTAAGGCCCTAGTAGACTGCGGAGCCACTCATTCGATTATTGACGGGGGACTCAAAGCTCATATCGCTAAAGCGGGTTATTCATCTAGCCCCTCGGATGCGATTGTCAAACTTCCCAATAAGATGTTTGTTCAAGCTAATGGAACCGTTTCTCTCCCTATTTTAACCCCAGATATAATGTTTGACTGGTCCGCGTATTTTGTAAATAATATTAGTTTCCCCGCTATTTTGGGATTAGATTTTTTGAGAATGGCTGGAATGAACGTTAATTTCGCTGAGCGCACCTATTACTGGCAAATGTACCCCTCTGAAATACACTCTTTTCTCGATGATTGCGGAGAGTGCGAAATGTCCTTAACTAATTTTTTAGTGGATAAGTACATGTTTTCTTCCGACGACGACTCGGTCGATGCGGAGGAATTGAGTAAGGCTCTTAATGAGGCCCCGTTAAATTCAGAGAATAAAAGGCGCCTTTGCCAGGTGGTACATCAGAATAGAAAGGTTTTCAGTAAAGTGGCCGGTAGAACCACAAAGACTGAGCATCATATTGAAACAGAAGGTCCCCCAATCGCTTGTCGTCCCTATAGGTACGCCCCCCCTTTGCAGAACAAAATTAACAGTTTAGTCGAGGATATGCTCCAGCAGGATCTGATAGAACCCAGTGACAGCCCCTGGTGTTCCCCTATATTTCTCGTAAGAAAGGAGTTAAAGGATGACCGTCTAGTGGCGGATTATCGAGGGGTGAACGGCGTTACAAAAAAAGATCAGTATCCACTCCCTCGTATAGACGATATTTTGGAATCCATTTCACGGCCAAAGTTCATAACGTTACTAGACTTACGCTCGGGCTACTGGCAGATCCCCCTTCACGTAGATTCCCGCGATAAGGCCGCCTTTGTAACGGACAAAGGTCTATTCCGCCCGAAGGTACTTATGTTCGGCCTCACTAATGCCCCCCGACTTTTCAGAGAATGATAAACAATCTTTTCCTTAAACTTCGAAAAAGAGGTGTCTTCGCCTATCTCGATGATTTAATCATAGCCACCAACAATTTTGATGAACATTTAAAATTATTAGACGAAGTTTTAAGTATATTAGGGCAGAACGGATTAACCGCAAAGGCTTCAAAGGCCAGGTTCTGTCAGAGTAAAACTCGAATATTAGGGCATATTATCTCTGAGAATGGAATAGAAGTTGACTCCAGTAAAGTGGAGGTTATTCGCGATTATCCCCGCCCAAATCAGTCAAAGATATACGACGATTTTTGGGAATGGCGTCGTATTACCGACGATTTGTGCCTCACTTTTCCAAAATCGCTGAGCCACTTAATAGGCTGTTACAAAAGGATAGAATTCGTCGATGGGGAATGGGACGCTGAGCGGAGCTGGCCTTCTCTCAGCTGAAGCATGCTTTATCGACGACCCCTGTCTTAGTACCCGATTTTGATCCCCATTCCTGGTTCGAACGGACGCGTCCGACGTTGGAATTGGTGGCGTGCTAAGTCAAAAGATCAATGGGGAAGAAAGAGTAATACAGTATTTTAGTCGCTCCTTAGGCACGTTGGAACGAAAATATTCCACCTCGGAGAGAGAATGCCTCGCTATTGTCGAGACAGTTGAACAGTTCCGCCCATATATTCAAGGTTCTAGCTTTGAGGTCTTTTGCGACCATAAGAGTTTGGAATGGTTGCACCGAGCCAAAGATCCCACGGGTAAACTGACCCGATGGATGTTAAGGCTTCAAGCTTTTGAACCCTTTCACATTAATTATATACCTGGCCGAGCTAACCTTGTAGCGGACGCCCTGAGCCGAATACCATCAGCCGAGGGTGATGTTAGTCCCCAGGACCCCGGGCGAGAAGAAGTAACTTTATCTGCAGCAAAGATTCCCCTCCCCAGGATGCCACCGTAGTTAGACTAGATCTAGACACCCTAATTGAAGAGCAGGACAAGGATGACGAAATTTCCGTCGTTAAAAAGTATCTTTTGGACCCCACGACTTCCAAGGTTCCCCCAAGTCTGGTTAAGACCGTTTCCCAATGCGCAATGGAAAATGGTCTAGTATGTAAATTGGTCGAGAAGTACAAAGACAAGGGTTTTAGTGGTTATCGCGTATGGGTTCCGAAATCCCTACGGTCTCGTGTATTATATTGTTGTCATGACAATAAGTCATCTGGTCACTTAGGTACTTTTAAAACTAATAAACGGGTAAAAGAAATGTATACGTGGAACAGCATGAACGCTGATATTACGCGGTACGTTAGGAGTTGCCAAGTATGTCAACACTTTAAGATACCCCGTGTAAAACCCCCTGGTTTAATGAAACCTGCGGCCATTGCCGAACCATGGTCGGTGATATCCGTCGATTTAAAGGGACCTTTTCCCCCTAGTAAGAGAGGCCATACCCAGATATTGGTGGTGACCGACACTTTTTCAAAGTTCGTCGAACTATTCCCTCTCAAAAGAGCTACTGCCCCAGTAATAGCTAACAAACTAGTCGACGAGGTATTTACTCGTTATGGCGTACCTTCCCGAGTTATCTCAGATAACGGAAGCGTTTTCGTGGCAAAAATCATGGAAGCCACCTTCGAACAGTTTGGAGTTGGACACCGGCTTACCTCCATATACTCCCCTCAAGGAAACCCGGTTGAAAGGATGAATCAGACCCTGGGCACTATGTTAGCCATGTATATCAAGGACACCCACCGAGATTGGGATCTTGGACTACAACAACTCGCGTTCGCGATTCGAACGGCTGTCCAAGAATCGACGGGCTATACCCCCGCTTTTCTAAACTTTGGAAGGGAACTACGCCCCCCTCACTACCCATTCCAGATGATTTCGATGTCCCAGGGCACCTTAACCCAGCCGCCCAGAAAGTTCACGCGTTACGTTTAGGCGCCACAATTAAAAAGACGCACGCCGCTGCTCACGCTAAAATGCTACGAGCTCAGGACCGACAAAAGGTTTATTATGATAAGAAACGGCGTGACGTAGAGTTTCAGGTTGGCGATTTAGTGTTGCAAAGAACCCATTTTCAGTCCTCCGCTGGCACTTTTCATGGATAAGTTAGGAGAAAAGTGGGCAGGACCATATTTGATAGCAGAGAAGTTGTCGCCATTGACATATAGGTTGCAAACGCAAGATGGCAAAAAGTTGTTAAAAGGTACACATAAAATTACGCAACTTAAAAGTTACGTTCCCCGCCTAGCCCACGATCAGGTTCAATTAGAACGCATTAGCAACCGCAATGACGCAGTCCGCTCTCCAGCCCTGGCGACAGAAGGCGCTCGCTTCGACCCCGTGACCCGGTTACGGGCAGGGTAATTTCCGTGTAAATAGAACATGTAAATAGTATCCTTAGTTGTCCCGTCACGTATTATTTTGTTTAGTAAATGTTTTTGTGAGTTGTGACCTCACGAGGGCGTTCGGTTTTAAGGGGGAGGGAGTGTCACGGTTATATTTTATACCCAAAATCAATAGTTCACATTTTTATGAAATTCCTAGTTTTAGCCAATTATTCCTTTATTTTGTAGTCCCGAGATTTCTTCATTCTCACGCTATGACCAAAACTTCAAACCCTTGCCGCACCCTCAATACTAGGCTTCTCGAAGAGCCCCGTTCTACGATTCATCCATCACCCTTATCTTTCGTTGTAGGCCCAAAATGTCCAAGCGAATGTTTTTCGGGTTATGGGTTAAAATGTATATGGGGTTAGAAATATGCTTTTGTGTTTAGTTAGGCGGCTTATGCCATTTGAACTTTATTTGTGTATTGTTGTATTACTTTTAAAATGTATGGTATTACTCGCGTTCGTTTTAGCGGTGCCACTTAATGGTACCTGGTACCATTTTCTAAATTACCCTCTCTCGGGTGGCTAATGGCATCCATAGATATGCTCTCTCTCTTCTTGAACTTGGAAACTTCACCGCACTCCTGAGAATTAACTAATTGGACTCAAACGCGTTACCTTATTGGTCAAACCGGAAAAGCCCGCGAAAAGAAGACACGGTTATTGGTCCACTGGAAAAGCCCGCGAAAGGAAGAAATATGGAGACAAAAATTAAAAGTGCAAAGAGTTACTTTTTGGAGAGGCCTCGACCTGGAAGGAAGGACGCAAGGGTCCGTTAAAGACAAGGGACTCCGCCGAGCTTTGGAAGGAAGTCTGTTACACTAAGTACTGACCAGTACTTAGGCGTTGCTTCGGAAGAGCCAAAACCAGCGATAAGACAAACGGGCCGGTATTAACGGTGTGCGTGATTAATTCGCGACGTCACAGTGCGGGAAACGAGATATTCGACGAGAGAGAGAGAGCGCCGAAGTAAACTGGTACCGTACATGACTTTTGCTAAAAGACTGTTTCGAGTAATGATTATTTTGAGGGCTTAATTGTGCATGATAATTTAAGATTAGTTTATATGTACCGAATTTTGCATGTTATTATTTTGCGGGATTTTAACATTATTTCTGTCGGGGATTTATTATTTATCTTTTGTGTTGGTGGGCCTTCTGCCCTGACTCAAATTAATGCTATGATATTAAAATTTAATTCGCTTGGACATTCAAACCATTTCTCGTTATTCCACCTAAAATCATACCCCTAGACATACTTTAGACCCGGTAGATTAGAAATATTTCGAGAAGCCTCGTTCCTTATGCTAGCCGCTGGAAGGGAAGCCAACTTGTTTTGAGATTATAGAAAAAGCGGTTACAGGGTAAA